>JZLH01S0537826.1:18368-30825 GCA_001188425.1 Eucidaris tribuloides
GCTTTGTCTGGTACGGGTGGCGGCCAGCGGTGATGGAGGGCCGTGATTGTTTGTCAAAGTAATTGAAAATCAGGAAGGGTGGAGCCGTTTTCGGATGCTTAACCCCCCCCCCCCAAGATTTCCTGGCGCATTGGCTCCAAGGTATCAGTCGCGAGTCGGGGAGTGTTGTACCATACGTTTATTTTATGCTTATGCTTATCTTATCTTATGCTTATCTTATCTTATCTTATCTTATCGTTATCTTATCCTTATCTTTATCGGTTTATCTTTATCTTATTCTTATCTTATCTTATGCTTATTATAGTATTATCTTGATCTGTATGCGTTATGCGTTATCTTTATCGTATCTTATCTTATTTCTGAATCATTTCTTTCGTTTTCATTTTATTGTATTTATTTCTGATCGTTTCATTCCAATTTATTTTATTTATTTAATTTCTATTTTATTTTATTTTATTATTTATTTCCTGTTATTTTATTTTATTTTATTTATTGGTAGTTCTGTTGTTGTTATTGCATTATTATTATTATTATCATTATTAGTTTGATTTATTACCTTTTCTTGTTGGTTTTTTTTTTTGGGGGGGGGGGGCTGTCGCTTTGGCTTTTTGCCTTTGACCGATGGGATTGAGAGGTTCGGCCGGGGGGTCGAGGCTGATGCCTTGTTTCGTGCGTGGTATCGCTTTTGACTTTTCGGCCACGAGAGGGTTCCTGATGCCCGCGGCGCGTCCCGGCCCCCCCAGGGTTTGTACACTGGTGACCGCCCTGTTTTCTGCATGCCAGATTGAAAAATGTTTTAGCCGAGGTGGCGAGCCTCCCCTCTCCTTTGTGCCTAATTCCGGAGAGTGCGCACGGCTCAGGGGTCCCGCACTTTGCGCCTGTCTTCACACTTGAGCCGCCGAGTCAGTGCTCGGAGGAAGCTCTTGGCATGGAGTGTGACGGCGACGCTAGCTCCGCAAGTTGTCCGCGAGGGACTGAAACCAGAGGCGGGCTAACTCTTGTGCGTTCAAAGCGTATTACTGCACAGCTGATGTTGGGATTTGAGTGCAAATTTTGCACAGAAAACACGTACTTCAGTTGCACATGTAAATACATATATCAGAGGCATTCGCGAAAATCTCTTTGTGTTGATTGCGTTTCCCATATTAAGCTTTCGTTACAGCGATATTCTTACTGTAATACATCATTCAGATACATGACATGATACTTCAAAGGATAGTCAAGATTATTAGCCCTTAATCTTCAAAATGTATAGATATTCTACTCTCCGCTTGGACATGTGTCGCAGTTGGCAGTTGTTGTTTTTTTCTGAAGATTCATGATTTAAACATAAAGGATGTTTTACATTTGCTAAATCATACATTTCAGGCAGTAATTCGAATAAAGAGTACTGAAACACTATCTTGCACATAATAGCAGAGATCATGTCTAGGTATACGGTGAAGATGATTTTTTTATGAGGTAACCAAAATTATGAAGAAAGGTACATGTTGCTAAATTTGATTAAACATAGAGACAAGTATTTTGTCATAACTTATATCTTACCACAATCAGTAAAGGTACGATTTTCAAATTGCCATGAGACTATGCCGTTCAATAAGGAACAATTTGTGTCGGTGCTAGTTCTGGCACGTGGCCATGCGTTTACTGTAAATTGGATGCTTATCGAAGGTCATTATCGATCGATCAGCCAGCCAGCCTGATATTGTAAGTATTGGTGAGAAAATTGCACGCATATTGCCAATTACCACGATAATATGCGCTAGCGACATAATGAGCATTCGTAACGTGTGTAAGAATCGCACACTCATGCTGATACTTGTTATACCAACGTTAACACCACGTATTTTCACAAAGCAACCTGTTGAAGGGTATATCAACTAGGTCTCTGAAAGCCAGAAACTGTAACGTATAGCTATCAGATTTTTTGTTGTTTCATTGGCAACTGGCCCATAAAAAACAGTACACCCCTTTTTCTGAAAAAAAACCAGCAAAGGTAAAAATTGGGAAAAAAGATAAAAGTGCGAATAAAATCATCTCTTAGGACATTGGTTCTAGTTTCCTTAGAATACGATTGATCTTTCTTTCCACTGTATCGCAGGATTTGAAGTAGTCTAAGTTTTAGACTGTGCTCTTTTTTCATCCTAATCCTAATGCAGTATAGATACTTAGACTAGAAGGGTTAGAGTCTGGACAGTTAGACTAGCTTTTGCTCGCTACGCTCGGGATTGGGGTAAATTAAAGAGCAGTACGCTCAAGATTGGGGTTAATTAAAGAGCAGTCTATGACTTAGACTAGATTTGAAGTGGCACTGAGGCTTCCACTACCATCTACTTATTCACAGTTATTTAGCTGGTTTGAAGTGAAGCTTCTTATCTGTAGATCATGCCTATGCGTGAAATCGTCCTTTTTTATGCCTCCGCAACGAAGTTGCCGGAAGCATCATGTTTTCGGGTTGTCCGTCCGTCCTTCCGTCCGTTACCGGATCTCGTTGCCGCGATAACTTGAGAACCCCCGATCGGATTTTGATGCAACTAGGACTTAGTATGTACTATGAGCCACCAATGAACTGATTAGATTTTGGAGCTCAAAGGTCAAAGGTCACCGGGCCTAAAATATGTCTGACTTGGGCTCGTTACCGCGATAACTTCTGAGCGGCTGGTCGGATTGTCATGTAACTTGGATGAAGTAATGTATTGATGAAGGCCCTAAGAACTGATGAGATATTTGGAGCTGAAAGGTCAAAGTCACCGGGCCTAAAATAAAAAATGTCTGATTTGGGCCTGCGTACCCATGAGTAACTTGTAGAATCGCCAGTCAGATTTTTATGTTACTTGGGTGAAGTATGTATTATGAGGCACCAATAAAGTGATTAGATTTTGGAGCTGAAAGGTCAAAGGTCAAAGGTCACCGGGCCTTAAATATGTCTGATTTGGGCTCGTTACCATGATAACTTGAGAACGGCCAGTCAGATTTTTATGTTACCTGGGTGAAGTCAGTATTATGAGGCACCAATAAACTGATCAGACTTTGGAGCTGAAAGGTAAAAGGTCAAAGGTCACCGGGCCTTAAATATGTCTGATTTGGGCTCATTACTGTGATAACTTGAGTATGACTTTTCCGATTTTGATGTAACTTGAGAGAAGTATCTAATATAAGGCACCAATTTACTGATTCGATTTTGGAGTTGAAAGGTCAGAGGTCAAAGGTCACAAGGCCTCATGTCCGAATTGAGCTCATTGTCACGATAATTTAAGAACTGCTTAAATTGGATTTAACTGTAACTTGGTCAAGGGTCACATGGGCTTATACTTATTCATCTAATTGGTCTTGCTACCATGGTAACTTGAAGCTTTTCAAATTGCATCAATTGGATGGGAGTGCGGACTGCGGAGGCATACCCATCGACTGCGCGCAGTCGAACTGCTCTAGTTTCTTCCTAATTATTTTCTTCTTCTTCTTCTTCTTCTTCTTCTCCTCCTTCTCCTTCTCCTTCTCCTACTCCTTCTCCTTCTCCTTCTCCTTCTCCTCCTCCTCCTCCTCCTCCTCCTTACTAACATTATCCATTATTGTGGTTTTATTGTATGTACATGGTACCGCCAGCCAAACAGTAAATTATTTACTACATACATGATAACATACTTGGTGTCATGGGTTCCCCGAAACTACATTCCTTATGTTAGTAGAAAATCAATAATGAATCATGTGCCTCTACAGAAAAGAGGAAAAGACTTGCCGCCATGATAGAAACTACATAAATTATGTGCATGCATGGCCAATGGCAGCAGGGAATCTCTAAAGAATAATAATTAATGAATCGTACGTTGGGGCACCCGTGATATACGATGCATAATGAACTCGGGTCCATCTCGATGTTGCAATTAATGTGCCTTGAGCATTGATGAGTGGATGATACTGATATGATGACCTCTGACCTCAGCTCGTTCATCATGGATGATTGGAGGCCCAGTATTTCACGGCTTTGCCAAGGTCACGTGTAGGGATCACAGGGAAACCCTGACGGTATGCGATCTAAGCTGTCCACTGCAGGACGCACGCCTCAGCTGAAAGCAACGCATTGCGCATCGGGAAGATGACGTAATGAACCATAACCAACAAACAATCATGAAAAATCGGTAAACAGTTTTTTGGTCATGTTTTGTGGTGATAGATATTATCTGAAAGCTGTGGCTTGTACTTGAATAACACCCTAAGAAAGGTAGGAGAATTCGTGGTTTTATTATTTTTATTGATGTTTATTGATACCTGTGGAAGCTGGCTATTTTAGAACTTAGCACAGGAGATGGGTGATCAGTTTTGTATCAAGGCTCTTAACTTTTTGAGCAACAAAACATCGTAAATCAGTTTTGGATGTGTTTTTGTTGTTGTTTGTAAAAGCACATAAAATGTCCTTTCCTATCTTGTGATTTAAAAGAAATTCTACGATTCGGTTAATTATTGTTGAGTATGTTTTTGAATTCGGTACATTTAACGTAAGTTGTTTTTTTCTGGGACTCTTTTTACAGCAGCACCCCCTACACACTTAATGTACACACTCACCATACGAATATCGGGATGGGGGATTACTCCGTTAATCGTATGCACGAATGAGAACGGCACCCGAGAAAATGTCTTAGCGTCCGTGGCCGCAGTGGCAGATTGCAGGGTTATCGAACGGGGCGCTGAGGCGTAATGCATGGCAGGAGTTATTATGCGCAGTACAGACGAATTATCTTTGATTGATACTTATTCGGGGCCCGAACATGACATAGCAGTACACCGCGTCGAACTTGCTGTAAATCACATTTACGTCGTGTATTCTTCTGATATATAGTAACTGAACGTTAGGATTTCTTTGTGAAATAGCATTTCAATATTTTTTTTTTAATTTATCTAGTATTGGATTTTGTGGAAACAGAAGGAATTTACCTCATACATTAAATTTATGATGTATTGTTTACATATTTTGCCAGAAGCGGCAACAAGGTCGTAATTAGAGTAGTAGGCCTTTTGAAACTGTATTTCGGTACGCCGGTTGCCGAATCCGTCTATTTGTTTAAGTAATATAAATTTAAAATCATCATCATTCGACCTATCGAGCAGCGGTAGCGACATAACGTTTTTATAACAGCGACACGTTTATAATTGCACTAGATTAAATTGCTGAAGTGCTAAAGTTGCTGGTGTCATTGAATCAAATGACGGTGTTAGGGAAGTTTAAAACATGGAAATAGCAATGTGTGATAGTCTTATTCTTAGTTTCACCCCGCGCCCCGCCCGCCCTCCCCCGAATTTCAACATTCAGTCAGACTGGTGATATTGATAAAAGTTAAGAAATGATATAGACTCCTGTATCCGGATACTACTCACCCGAACTTCCCGCCTTAAAAGATTGTGTCATTGATTTGCACGTTCAAAAAACTCTAGATTGAATTAAATCAGCTGAAATCATATCCAAACGTGAAAATTGATATTAAATAAGACACCTCTCAAGAGACTTGGGGTAATAGTTGAGTTTTGGTGAAAAGTCTGGACGGTTGATAACTTCATCTTTTCAATTTACTGGAAGCATTTTCAAAAATCCGCGACGTCCAAAAGTGCACTTGCCATTCAAAATGGTCGATCAGCCGTTAGGTAAAATGTCCGTTGGGGTTACGGCCGTTTGACCAATCAGTACGCCTGCGCTGGTCTTCGCAGGTACACAATAAACGCGATTGCGCAGTTTGAGCACAATTGAAACTCACGGAAGGAAACAATATTCTGTAGGTAACATGCAGAAGCGGATCTAGAGGGGGGGGGTTTTGGGCGGGTTGCAACCCCCCCCTCCCCCCCCCCCCAAAAAAAAATCCGGGGACCCATTTTTTTAAATCTTACTTTTTTTTAAACTTTAAATGCAAGAAAACGCCATTTCACACACACGATTTTCAAAATTTCCGCTACTGTGGGAGGGGGGACACCCCCCCCCACACCTCCCCCTCCGCTCGCTCCGCTGCGGCTTTGGACTCGCGTCGCTACGCTCCTGACGAAGCGAGAGCTGGAGCGAGAGACCAAACCCAGGAGAGCCCTTTAGAAAAGCTGGAGTAAGCCGCCCCTGACAGATGGTATCGGTTATAATAAAAGCGATAGAGTTTTCGAGCACGTAAAATAAAAAATTCATGACGTATGGATCTCAAACTTTCAGCACACCATTTGTAAGTATTAAACTACCGTTTGGTATTGATAATGAAGGGAAGTAATGGACTTGCACATCCCTGACACAATCTTTAAATGACATTGCAGAAACTTAACGAGATAAAACGAATATTGTGTAGCTCCGGCTGACTTAAAACATCTTTTGTTTTTGTTGTGTGTAGGCCTACATAGTGACATTTTAACAGTTACGGTTAAAAGTGTATTCCGCAACTCACTTAAATATACCTCAATTATCCAGGGATTTTTTTTCGGATTAGCACGTGCCTGATAGAAAGTAATTCGTCTGTGTTTGTTTCTTGATCTCGTAAATGGCAACCAAAAAAAGTCTCAATCATTGTTACCCCGTCGAGGTAATGGTACATCAATAAAGAGGGTGACATTTAAAAGTAAAACGGTGTCGGGTCGCGGAACCAAGCTATAAACGCCGTACACATGGTACAATGCGTATGTTTCGAAGTACATTCTCTGCCGCATACACGTCAATGTACACACAACATGAAAATCTTAAAAGTTGATCTCTTCGTTGAGGTTTGTTGCATATATTTGTAGAATTGTAAAAATTCTGGTAAAACTTAAAGGTTTTGTCTACAGTGTCGTACCAACCCCCGCAATGCGATTTAATATCTCACATACACGTCTACTTGTCCAACCGCACCCTTTTCATTTGTTTGTTAAAGAGTTGTCAGGTAGTTAATACTGTTTATAGTTTAAAGAGTATTTGATTATCATTCATTGCTTGATCTGGGTTATTAGAAGCCGTGCGGTTCTGAGTCGTACATCGTTGTATATACATTCTGTAAATTTTCTTCTTAGATATTGTGTCCACACTTTCAAGGTCATTCAATGGCAGCTTTTAAATGCACTGTGGTCGAACCATTGATTGCTGTGATGTACCTTGTGAATCATCCAAAGTAACATCATTCTGATTCTAGCCACTAGAGGGCGCCGTCATCAATGTATTATGTTCAACGAAGAGAGTCGGAAGATTGAAGAGGAGTCTCACGTGACCTTATCGCAAAATGTTACATGGCTTGGGTATGTTTCGCATGTCTTTCGAAGGGCAATATATCACTTAATGTGTTGTTACAAGTTGAGTATGCAAAATTAATTATTTTGAATACAGCTGCAGTGTGTAATAACAGGTGCCCCCCCCCCAAAAAAAAAACACGTGTACTTCCATTGGCAAAGAAAAATTTCATCATGAATTAAAGGTAAGCCTGTCCATTTGCTGTGGGTGAAACCACATAGAGAATGTCACTTATGAAATGATGAAAACAAATACGATACAATCAACAGTAAAAAGGTTCAATTACAGTTGTTACATTCTTTTCTAGCGGGTACTCTCTCCAATATAATCTTTAAACAAAATTCTGCACACTATAATAGCCCAGTAATAACGGTGGACAAAACGACTCCACGACTACTAGACAGAGATATTTACGACTAATTCTTCTCATTAGATCCGCTCATTTGAATTCAATTGCCCTGCAAGAGGTATATCTTTAAGCCATATATACACAGCCTGGGACTAAATGCCACGCTGACTGTTTTACGTCCGACAAAGATTCATTACGTAAACTAGGTAATATTAAATTCATGATAATTTGTTTAGCTCCGTCAAGTGGTATGACGTTATGATTGAAATATTTACAACGGCTGGGGATTGTAGATGAATATTTATTGGAGTGGGGAGAAGTGTCGTCTGCTTTGATAGCATTTTGTTTCATTTTGTCTCGGATTCTTCGCGGTTGAGGAAATCTCGTAAACATCGAGTGATGTATGGGGCACGTCGGCGAGGAGCGGTGAACGCCACACTGTACTGCGACTTCATTAATCGCAGTGTGCATACGCAAAGGCCGTTAACTGTATGTTGTCTGTCTATGCAAAAGCCGTTAACTGTATTCATTATGTATTACATTAAAGGCCTTTGCGTAGGCACACAACATACTCTTAACGGCCTTTGCATAGACACATAACGTTATGATAAGAATGAAAACGTATGGTCTTCCATTATTAGCGTTATGGAGACGGAGTATCATAGTTTTAGCGAACGGGTCGAGAACACAAGCTGAAACTGGCAGTTACAATTTCGCAGTGTACGTACGTGAAAGATTCGTTACATCATCAAAGATTAACCTGTCTTTTCTTATAAACTAACGAAATCCTCTTGACGAACAAGTAATGAGTATACATAATGCATGGGGAATTAATTAGAAGAAGAATACATGTCTGCTCTCCGTAACATGAGTTTTCTGGTTTTAAAAACAAATGCATAATCAACTAACTATATTAAAGGGCATTGCCATGTTAGGAAAAATTCGGATGATGTTTGGCTAGTAATTTAGCAGGCAAAAATGTCTTTTGCTTCCTGCAACCCGCCAGTAATTTGAGTGGCACAGATGTTTTTTTTTTCGGTTTTGGCCTCTGCTTCCCGTTCGTCGGAAGATGTTCGGTTATTTAAAAATATATATATAAATTTGGCGGGCGGAATTTGGCCGCAGATGAACACCCTCGCCCCCGAAACAAACTGGATTTACCAATGTACAGTGTTAACGACATTCTCCTTCTGAAGGGTTAAGAGTTAATGTTCTTTCTATTCTCAACCGATGAGAGTTCCGTGTTGATACTATGTCCACATCAGAGGCAGATAGCTAGTATACGTATAGCTATACTGGTTTTGTTAACCTTTATCTGAAGTCAGCAAATATCGCTGAATATAAAACATAAGGATCCTGGTAAAGTTGGGGAGGTTTTAAGGTTGTCAAGTGCCCCTGAAGACTTGTTTTGAAATCTTGAGTAAAAGCCAAGAAAAGAAGCAAGATACACAGACCAGATTCAGAAAAGAAATAAGGAAGAAGAAGAAGAAGAAGCAAGACATACAGAAGAAAAGCAGAAAAGCAAAAGCAAAAAAAAAAAGAAAGAAGCAGAAGAAGAGAAGTAAGAAGTAGAGAGAAGGAGGAGGACGAATACAAATGAAGAAGATAGAAGCAAGAAGACCAGAAAGAAGAAAAGAAAAGTAGCCGAAAGCAGGTAGAACAGAAAGGAGAAGAAGAAGAAGAAGAAGAAGGAGAAGAGAAGGAGAAAGAATAAGAAGCAAAAAGAAGAAAAGACAGAACCGCAGAACGGCAGAAAAAGAAGAAAAGAAGATATAGAAGCAAAGAAGAAGAAGAACACATTCGACCCAGACCAGGAAGAAAAAGCTACGAAAAACACCAATTCAATCCATACATTATCACATATGATTATTATAATTATATTAAATTATCATATAATCATAATTAATTCATTTTATATTTATTACTATTATATTTATTAATTACATTAATTATTATTGTTATTATTATTATTCAATTGTGAACTTACTATTATCCACTTGATCAGAACCACCAGCATTTCACCCGTCATGCATTAGCTAATTCGAGAGGTGACTGTAACTTTTTTTCCGTGCCTAGCGACCAAATATAATTTAATACTCATCAGCCACACCCAGACATCTTAATCAACGATACGAACAACGATGATACTCGCGACGAATCTTGTTGAACCACCAACTGAATATAAACCCGAAACTCATCGTCACCCCAGAGATTGAATATTCACAGTGCCACAATCCGCACCACGCTCCGCACGCCCCACCGACGTACCCGTTCGATTGAGATTATCGATACACCCCATATGGCCCCGCTCGAGCGGGACAGTGAAACGATTAACCACATCACATTCATATTACAACAATAAACAAAAAAAACGATGAACTCCTGATGCGCCTCACAACTTTTAAAGGCAGAAGCCAACTCAGACTATACTACCACTAGGCATCACAATTAAGAATAAATAATTACAAATATGGTATTAATTCTGTGAGAATTACATGGTAACAAGAATTGTGACAATCCCAACAGACACTAAATAAACGTCACAGCACAGGTCAACTGTGCTGATACTTACCCTCAATCAAGAGTCCCCTAGGGAAAATCTTAAAAGTATAATTGATGCCTCTTAAATACGTCCCACTTTGTAAGTTTCCTATACACAAGACCAACACTTGCAAAACAGCTATAGGGACGAGCTTATCAATCCAAACCAAAACGCATACATACACCCACGGTGCGTGCAACTAACACACAAACCCGTACACTAAACCACCAATCCACGTCAACGCGTCGCGCCCAAAGCCATCTCCAGTCACGCTATTCAGCCTCCTTGCTGTACACGTGTAATATGATTGGTTGGCAAGAACTCAAATATTTCCTTAACTTATGCCTGTTAGTTGCTGGCGCCTTCTCCCTTAAAAGAAGTGTATAGTTTTTGGTCAATGGCCAACAATGACCACAGTTTAAAAAAAAATATGAGCTGCATAACCCTCCATGCTCTAAGTGTCTTTGATAAAGTCTAAAATGAAGCCCAATTTTTTTTATTTCTAAGTGATTATTTAGTACTTTGACAAAGTAAAAATCTACCAGTACTCAGGTTGACCGGATTCACCATGCCCATTTCCTCCTATAGACTTACTGTGTGTAGATCTAGGCTATTTTAAACGCCACCGCAGTGGACATTATTCATTCATGCATATCTTGCCAGTGGCAGCATAACTTTCCAAACTTTTGTATTCTAGGGTGTTTATTTGTCCATTTAAGCACTACAATGTCTCTCAGATATCACAGTTTGACTCTTTTTTTTAATTGAAGCTCCATAATGTTACCCTATGTCTTTATAAAGGATTAGCTCAGACATGCTTCCAATTTTGAGATTTGATTTTGTTTTTTGTTTTTGTTTTTTTGCTATAAGAATGTACATCGAGGTATCAGCTAGCTGATAATTTAAGAATCTCAAAATGACATTGGGCCAAATAAACTTCAAGAGGTTTTATGTTGTTGTTTTTTTCGTAATGACCACATACCATACTTTGTGAAAGACTGATGGAAAATTTGTCTGAACGACCAACACTATGGTCTTTGGCTAAAAGGCACCATTCTCTTAAGAACTTCAGCTCTGACATTTTACACGATCGATGCGTGTAATCGTCCAATTTTCGAGTATACGTGTACAATTCCTCGGGACCGTTTGCACGAGGCGTAACCATAATGGAAACCTCGAACCATATGGGAACACGCTATGATATTGTGCATATTCCAAGAGTACTTCATGGAAATCGTGCGGCTTCTATAGTAAGATAAAAAGAAGCTACATGATAATTCACATTATTATTGGCATGTAATGACGTTTTGCACACATAGGGATGACTTTGTTGACAACGGCCGGTTTTGTTTGTATCACCCGCACATTTGATTTTTTTTTGGTTTGTTGTTGTTGTTTGTTTTGTTTATGTATTGTTTGTTTGCTTTGTTTTGTTTTGTTTTGTTTTGTTTGTTTGTTTATTTGTTTGTTTGTTTCTTTGTTTTGTTTGTTTGTTAGTTTTTTTTTGGGGGGGGGGAGGGGGGGCTTTCTTACACCACCGTACTAAGATAAGCGTTATACACGGCAGGGAATTGACGATTTAAATTTCACCGTCTAGCATATACATGCATCCAAGTATACGTGTACAAAAATACACGCTAACGTACTGTCCCATTATGAGCGAAGATTCGTACAATTATCAAAATTCAGAACGCTTCACACACACGTTGTAATCACGTAAAAGCGAAGACTTTTCAATTATTGATTTCCTCCGTACCTTAAATATATTCTCAGTTAATTATGACATGCTTGGGAACTTGCTACAGTCGCTCAGCGCAATCAAAAGAAGAACAAATTACATTATTTTCAATAGTCCCGTTCTGGCAGTAATTTTTTTCGTGGTGGTACATCAATCGCACCTTCCCTTCCACCAATTTGATTTTATTTCAATTACAGGGCAAGTAAAATTGACATTGACTTAATGTAATAAATGGCAGAAATAACCATCAACTAATTCACACGTGCGCCATTTTGTGTTTGGAAAAGCCATTAACCTGAAAAGAAGAACGACTGACAATAACTCTTCTTATTACCTTCACTCTGCGAAGAAGTTAATTACGTGTAACTAATTTTCGCCACTGAAGGCTGAAACTATTTTTCGCAGTACGCGGGAGGCGTTACGTGATCATTGCTTTCGAACGCGATTAGGAGCCGCAGCTAATTTCCCAAATGGAAGACGCAGAGTAGACACGACTTTAATAATTCAATGGCTAACTTCGATTACCGTGCAGGACATGGTTGGGTTTGTTCGATAAACTAGGTTAACAATATGTAACGAAATAGTTCAGCGGCAAGGTATTTGGTTCAC
>JZLH01S0537860.1:20903-31395 GCA_001188425.1 Eucidaris tribuloides
CACCATCATGACCATAGATCAGTGTCTTTTAGTCCTGATGACCCTTTTTGCATGGATTTGCACCATAGATCAGTAATCTTCTAGACCTGTTGACCCCTTTTTTTGGCATTGATTTGCACCTTAGATCAGTGTTCATCTAGACCTGTTGACCCTTTTTCGCATAGATTTGCACCCTCATGACCATAGATCAGTGTTCTTTTAGTCCTGATGACCCTTTTTACATTGATTTGCACCATAGACCAGTGTTCTTCTAGACCTGATGACCTTTTTTGTCATTGATTTGCACCATAGACCAGTGTTCTTCTCGACCTGATGATCTTTTTTGCATTGATTTGCACCATAGACCAGTGTTCTTCGAGACCCGATGACCCTTTTTTGCATTGATTTGTACCATAGACCAGTGTTCTTCTAGACCTGATGATCTTTTTTGCATTGATTTGCACCATAGACCAGTGTTCTTCTCGACCTGATAACCTTTTTTGCATTGATTTGCACCATAGACCAGTGTTCTTCTCGACCTGATGATCTTTTTTGCATTGATTTGCACCATAGACCAGTGTTCTTCTAGACCTGATGACCCTTTTTTGCATTGATTTGCACCATAGACCAGTGTTCTTGTAGACCTGATGACCTTTTTTGCCTTGATTTGCACCATAGATTAGTGTTCTCCTAGACCTGATGACCCTTTTTTGCATTTATTTGCACCATAGATCAGTGTTCTTCTAGACCTGATGACCCTTTTTGCATTGATTTGCACCATAGATTAGTGTTCTTCTAGACCTGATGACCGTTTTCGCATTGATTTGCACCATAGATCATTGTTCTTCTAGTCCTGATGACCTTTTTTGCCTTGATTTGCACCATAGATCAGTGTTCTTTCAGAACTGATGACCCTTTTTGCATTGATTTGCACCATAGACCAGTGTTCTTCTCGACCTGATGATCTTTTTGCATTGATTTGCACCTTAGATCAGTGTTCTTCTAGACCCGATGACCCTTTTTTGCATTGATTTGTACCATAGACCAGTGTTCTTCTAGACCTGATGATCTTTTTTGCATTGATTTGCACCATAGACCAGTGTTCTTCTCGACCTGATTACCATTTTTTTGCATTGATTTGCACCATAGATCAGTGTTCTTCTCGACCTGATGACCTTTTTTGCATTGATTGGCACCATAACAGCTGACATTGAATAGAAGCATGGATAAATATAAAACCAATACATTAAGTTCAGTAGTGTTATTTAAGTATTCATCTGTTTGTAAATGAATACTAATCTGCATGAGACTGATGCATAAATTTGTCATGTTCATTGATGAATATGATACACATTTGTAATTTGTAAATAGATTTCCCATAGGAATGAACACCTACGTAGGGCAAGGGTCTGAAAGTACAAGTATAATAGGCATTTTGGTATAGGCTAAATTCAACATCTGACGGTCACTATAAATACAACAGAAGTAATATCCTATCTCCTATACCTAAAGATAAACTGGAGAACTGGTCGATGATGGAAAATCTTTCATCAGAGTTTCCCATTTTCATTTCATTTCATTTTATTCAACCATATAGATTAACATTCTTCTCCATACCTAGGATAATTCTTTCTCATATAACCGTTTAAACTTCGATATTATTTATGCGTGAGGAGCCTCATAACGTAGGCCTATTAAGTTTTGATCGGCAACTCTGTGACTGTGTTAAATGACAATGGAATTGATGGTTTTGGTCAGTGCCATATTTAGAATTTCTGAATTGCCAGTAAACATTTGATTAAATACAGGAGGCAAATTTGTCTCATAATTGATCTGTGATATAAATCACAGTCTTCTGCCATATATAATTCCAAACAAATTAATATACGTTGACATTATGTCATCTACATTATGATGTTTCCACGATAAGTGTGCATAACAGTGATTCCTTGGAATTTTGTATTTTGAACTCTTTCAATTTTTTGATATCAATACACATAATAATTTATCTTAAGAATGTTTGTGAGATTCTATTTTTTGATGTGACAAATATTCAATATATTATTTATTGTATATATATAATTATATAACTATTATATAATTTTTGCTTGTTTGTTTCAATCAACTTTTCGTTGTTTTCCTGGTCACGCATATTACATTTGCATTATAATATGGGAACAGTTCACTTCAAATGTCATAAATACTTTTGCATTTATCGTAACTACTTGCTTTTATTTCTCCCTAGCTTAAATAATGTTTAAATTTTGTTTTTATCATAATTATATTGTCACATTGTATGTATATTGATTATGTTGTATTTTGATTTGTCGTCGTTGGTACTTTTGTCATCACGATGATTTGTTTATATTTATTTTTGGTTAACAACGTGTTCTGTTGTTTGCAGCTACTCTCTTCTATACTAGAGTGACATTTTCATATAGCATTTTTTCGTATGGATTGAAACAGTTGATATTGAAATTATGTTGTTCTGCAATTACCCAATCTTATCTTTAACTGAATTAGTTTTAAATGACATTTCTTCTATACTACAGTGTCACATAATGAATAAGCATGCAAAAGATATGCCTTGCCTTTAAGTGCTGAAATAGCATTTTAGTTTTCAGAGTGTATCTTCTATCGCTTTCCCTTTTCATTTTTATTTATCCACATTCTCTCCATTTGAAAGGAAAATGCTTCCATGCTCTTATATTTTTTGTTGTTGTAGAATTTACGAATGCTCTCGTTACAAAAATATTTCAATTAATTCCTTCGATGCGTCCCTTTTGCGATTTTAGAAATCATGAACATGCCCTTTAATGACATCAAAGAGCAAAATCATTGAAATTCACAGACATAATATTTATAGAGACATCTGTAACGTCTTTTACATTTTGTTAGATATCAGTTGAGATGCGTATATCATCGTATTTCATTTCCAGGGTCAAGAATGTGAGTGGGATAACATTATGATATTCTTCTGTCGATGTGACATACCACTGTGGTGGAAAAAGATATAAAAGAACACTATAAAGATCTCATACTATTCCTATCAATCTATTTCATAATGTACGGTATCTATAAAACTCAATTTCAATACTGACTTTGATTTGTGAAACATTTTGAAGATTAAAATGGTGAAACGAAAAAAAATAATTTCAAAGACTTCATGGGCTATTACAATTTAGAAATACCCTCTCTAAGTCGAAAGTTGTAAGTGAAAATACTTTACAAAAGCAAAATCTTTTGTTTTTGTTCTTTTAGAATGTTTAAAGTCGTTTTGACTTCACTCAAATTTTATTTCTATGAAACCCTTTTATTAAACGAGAAATTATTAGTCAGAATTATTAGAAACTGTAAACATTCAAATACGCTACATGCCAACATAGTAGTAGTATATTTAAAAAAAGTGCATATCGTGAATTATTTTCGAGGAATAGCATATAATTGTCTTTCAATATGGTCTACCTGTAAAAGTGTGTTACTTTTTAGGCCTAATCATTCAGATTTCATTTCAGCTACTCTCAAAACTTATACTCCATGAGTCCTTTCAATTCATGTGCTTGTATATACATGTTATGGTATATAATATTTTGTTAAATGTTTATAATGTTTGAATCAAGTACCTATGGAAAGGAAAAGGAAAAATATACACACAACAATAAAAAGTAACTACCCCCTTTTTCAAACTACCATAACTTTTTAACGAAATAAGCCTCAGAAAAATAATTTGGCAGGAACATTTCTACATTCATTGACTAATATATGTGTGAAAATAAGATTAATCCGTCCAGCCATGCATGAGTCAGCATGCATTAAAGGCAAAAATGGCACTTTTCAAAAATCACAGGAGACATCTCTTATGCCAAAATAATGGTAAATAATGGTATTTTTAAATTTATTTTACAAAGTGTGCTCACTGAACCATGACATGGTTACAACCTCTTATGTTCGTCCAACATGTAAATATACATTTTGCTGAATAATATCCGATTTCAATTTTACAATTTCAAAATTGAGGAAGGATGGGATTTTTTAAGTTGAGCTCACTGTAGCGTAAAATATGCGAAAAGTGCGAAAAGAAGTGTAAGGATAGCGCTTAATCATTCAACCGAAACAGAATTTGTCAAAATCCTGCATCAAAAATCCCTCAAAATGACCCTTGCCTTTAAAACGTGCTCACTCATGCATGACTCGACGGATCAATCACATTTTCACACAGGGGTTAGTCAATTAATGTAGAAACACCCTTGTCAATTTTCTTTGCTCAAAACCGTTGATTTAAAAAGTTATGGTATATTGAAAAAGGGGGTAGTTACTTTTTTTGTTGTGTTTATATATATAAAGCTGTGGGTGTTGAATTTAACACCTCACGTTTTGATGTGTACAATTATATTTCATGTGTAACCTTCCATGGACACACGGCATGTTCAACTTTCGACATACAGTACCTGGAATCGCGCGGTATATAATCAAATTGTATACGTACCTTTTCTTTAAACAAAGGTTGTCAGGGTTGAGCACAATTAATTTCTTCCTTTACAAGTACAATCATATAATTTCTAAAATCTTCAATCACAATTAATTTCCAATAAAATAATGTATTTTTATATTATTTGTTCAATTATAATTACCAATTACATTTGTCAATTACAATTGTAATTACATTCATTTTCTATAAATCTAAACTAGTATTCTTATGGAGAGAGGCAATAGTATGCCCATCAGTCTCTTGACTCTGTCCATACGTCTATGTACCTATTTTGTTTTGAAGAATGCACTTGAAAGCAGGACTACGAGGAGGTTATGACTAAGATTAGAAGTAAGCAGTAGGGACTAGGTGCAGTGTGTCTTTATAGAATGAATACTGTTTTGTGTTTCGGTGTGGACTCTTGAAATGTTGGGCAATACAACAATTTCAAGTCCAGTTCTGTAGTAGAACATGAGTAAATCAAAATGGCGGTTGAGATTAAGACATTTTCAAACTTGCTGTTAGATTTAACACCCCGGTTTCGCAGTGTATTCGGACGACACTGAGTTATCTCTGCACGATAAATTGTCAGATAATCTGAGAACTTAGATATTATATTTAAAAACATCTGCATGCTTTGCATTGCCTGTTAATCACAAACGATGTGAATTCCCCGCGTCGGGTTTCTACCCTATCGGTTATTCAACCTTATTGTTGACATCAAAATCGAAGCTCTGACTATGAAGTTAATTGTTGTGGTGTAGAAGTCACGAAACGGTAGAAACAATGGTATACTACAACGTACCACCTGGTAAAACACGATTCTGTTTGGATTTATATATCGGATTTAAGGGGCAGGTTTGGTCCGCTGTAATATGAGCTATTCATTATCGCTTTATGTAACGTCTATAGGTCTTACGTGGGTACAATGTTAGATGAATAATGGAATAATAATCTTGCGCAAATACGAAGAGAAACGGAGTATGCATAGTCGAGTTTCTTTTATTTGATATCTTCTATAACCTGCCCAGCAGTGTCGTGCACCCCCATGTTTATTTTTTGAGAACTTAGTGTCATCTGAGTGTGAATGGCAATATGGTGTTTGTCACGCTATTTGCAGTCGGTCGTTAACCCTAGTATTTAACATTTTTTTTAGTACTCAGCATTAAAACACAAAAGTGATAACGATCTAGTCAGTTACCCAGATATTTGGGCGCTTAAAGATTTTGTCCAGATTTGCACAACCCGAAATGAACTTATCGACTAAATAAGCTAAAATAATTTCATAATGTAAATACTCACATTAATCTTCACTTCTCACAAAAGTATTGGGGCTGAAAAATGTAGGTTTCGTGGAAATAAACGTTAATAAAACTCCAACAAGGTCAAAAACTCATACCAGTGCATCAGTGATTGTCAAGCAACCTTTGCTACCTTAAGACTCTACCAAATTCAAAATTAGTGGTTGAAAGCTACATCCAGCAGTGTCTGAAACCTAGACTACCCTTACTAAATACAACTTTAGAAATGACCCAATTTCAAATGGTTTTATAGTTTATATTTAAAAACTTGAACACTGCATTTTTATGGATCCAACTTTGGTTTGATCAAATCTGAGCAAAAAATGTTTAGTGTGCAAATAAAAAGAAAACAGCTTTTATAATCGTTACACGGACTGGTTTAAGCTATATCCCACCGCAGCCACCATATTGTGTTATGCACTCTGAAACATAGTGGGGTGAGATTGACCACGACCATGGCTCTGTTGGGGGTCAGACCTTGAAACAGGGTCAAATCTAACACAGCATTTGGTCATATCTGACCCAGAATTCAGATCTGATTCAAATTGGTGTCAAATCTGACCCCATTTCTGGGTGTGACTATACTTACACTCTAAATTACAGGGATTCAAAATAAATCCTGATCGGCCGTGAATAGGGACCAGTCGATTTTGGATTTAGATTTAAATTTTAAAGATTTAAATTTTAGCACTTGTGGATTAAACATAAATCGTTAAGATTTAAATCTAAATCCAAAAGTTTAAATTTAAATCCCGAAATCGACTGGTCCCTATTCACAGCCGATCAGGATTTATTTTTAAATCCCTGTCATTTAGAGTGTACAAAAGACCATTTCGTCGTGTCAGCGCAAGAACGCCCTTAGACGCGCTTGATTAAAAAATCCGCCAGTGCAGAAAGGCCCTTATGGAACACGCGCGTCAGTGCAGAAAGGCCCTTACATTAACATGTGCGCGTGTATACTGCGGTCATGCGCGTGTTCCGTTACGGCCTTTGCTCAACGGCGCGCACGTTCCATATGGGCCCGGTAGCGTGTTTTTTGTCTGCGCCACATATTTGGGTACGGAGTCTCGAGAATAGACTTTAATTTTCGTGACGTTTTGTGACGTAATGTTATCAATTCTCACGGTAACACGGTCCCCCGAACCACGGAGAAATCATTTTTTTTTAGTTCTGCCGCGAGAGATTTCAAATATCATTAGGTTTGCATAGGTAAACCGGCTGAAATCGAGCTCCGTCCGCGTAGAAATTAACACACAAAATTACGAAGAATCGGACAAAATTTAACAAAATTTTAGGAAATAAAGCGTCATCTGAAAAGGACTGGACCTCTAGCTACTCACGGTTACGACGGTATCGTCAGTCACGGGTAAATAACGTAGTTCTTTCATTAGTTCTGGCGGACGATGTCGTATCTTCAACCAAGCTTCGCACATGAACCAATTCCAATTGTAACCACGCTAGCAGAAGCGAGACACAATGATCAGCTGACGTAAATCTTGAGGTTGTCGTGGACTAAATAAACCTGATTGGATAGATTTTTCGAGTCAGTATACGTCCGCAGTTAATCCGACACGGCCCTAGAGCCGCTGTACGATATCGGTCGTCGGTTTTGTGCCGAAACCACTCACGAGTCGCGCAGCCCTGGCGCAGCGTAAACCGTAATTAAACTTTACAAAAAATGGCTAAGTCAGCGGATTCTTTTACGCGGCAGCGCACCCCGTTCGCCACGTAACTGTAATGCAATAAGCAAGGCCGCGCGCGAGCGCGTTCCTGTACTGATCTCGCGTTGCTATCGTCAATTACGATAGCCATCGATCTCCCGATCGTTCCCTATCGTTCTGAAAATAGTTCCGATTATCTTGGAATTTTCCTTTTTTTTTGTTTAATACGAAATAAAGGGAGATTTATCGGTTCTTTTAAAAAAAAAAACCTACAGATTTCTGTAGGTTACAAAAGTAATTTTTGACGACGAACCCGATTTTTGCACCCCTGAGCTCTCAAACGCGCTCCCTAGCGATTCGGCCTCGAATCGCTCTATATAGGAGACATCCTTAATGACTAGTCTGATATTCAGGCAGCATTCATAAGTTCCTGCCCATAGAGTTAACACGCACTATGCCCAAATATGTGGCGCAGACAAAAAACACGCGGCCCGGTAAGGGCCTTTCTGCACTGACGGGTTTTTTAATCAAGCGCGTCTAAGGGCGTTCTTGCGCTGACGCGACGATTTTTAGTCTGACAAAGTATACCGTGAAAAATCTGAATACTGTCTGACAGCACCAATGATTTATCATTAGATATTTAAGTCACCAAAATTTGATCATAGTTGTAAATTTAAGCAGAATTATGTGGCATGTCAAACGTATTTTAGCGTATCCCATGTCTTGAAATGAGTGTATGGGCTGGCACATTCATGAACAAAACTAACACAAGATTAAGGTCCTTTCTTTTTGGTACACTCATCTGCCTTTGATTCCATGTTCATGTATTTTTGGGATGATTTTAGTTGATGAATGCATAATTGGATTGTTGCATTGTTTTGTAACTAACATTATCTTGCTCGTTTAGGCCTGGGACTAATTACTGATTAATTTTACATTTGGAAATGAAATTTCTTGTGAATCAACCTTACTGTATTATTACGTTAAGTCAGGTAATGTGCAAATATGTGAAAATACATTAATTACCTCATTAAATAATTCATAAACACAATATCATCCATAAACGGTGTCGTTAATTACTGACATTTTTTTCCCCATTTCGAGATCATTGACCTTCCAAATAATGAACTCATGAAGATGATGTGATCGGATGTGAACTCAGTTTACTGGACAGAAAACCTACCTTACATCACAATAGAAGCCCGGAAAGGTGCCCACTGTGTGAAGTCCACCAGGTGTGAAGTTCAGGTACGATTACACTATAGTATCTATTCCCAGGGTTCATTCTTTGTCGTTCCGCATATCGCGCGATGTCATATTAGTAGTCCCGCTGTTCACCGTGGTACGAGCCTTTCCTGGTAATAGCAGCAATGCGTACTGATATACAAATCTACTCGGGACCCGACTTCGCAGTGAAGATGAGTTGAATATCCTGTCACGGCGTTGCAAAATCGAATCATTATTAAGTGCATTGACGAGGTCAAGTTGCTGCTGATGTGATAATTGTTCTTTCTTTCTACCTTTTTAAAATCAGTAATTGTAGCAAGATAAATTCCATTGCTGCCCAGTCAATGACCATCATTCCCAATTCTGCCACCAGCAATTAATGTCCACGACCGCGCGGTTATTAAACTTTATATATTTCAAACATACCTGACGTAATTAGCTACCTTTGCCCTTGAAGTCTTCGGGTTTTTTTTAAGCTTTCAAAACAGTACATCATCTCTTTGTTGCAAAAGGTAAATACCTAGTAGCAGAATCTTTCTTGTGCCATGAAATTCACCTTATGGGCTCCAATTAGGATACTTTGATTAATAACACGAATTAACACGAATTTTACCAAAATATAGCTTCACTTTTGACCTCTTTTAATTCGCGGAAACATTACTCTTCTTATCAGAAACTTCTCACCAAACCAAAAAACCATCGTATACTACTAAATATATATATATGCCCGGAATTAGCCAATGAATATATAGTTCACTAAACCTTGACCTTTGACCTTAAACCTTGTTCACTTGACAGAAATTTTCCTCTGCCCAGTACTAACCATGCTGCCAACCCACAACACCATTCGTTCGCCTGGTTATAGGTATCTAAGGAATAATATGGAAATTAATTGACCTTTGACCCTTGACCTTTGGCAGATTTTGACCAAAACCTAATTAGTACATCTACACGGGTGAAGTATCGAGTGATACGAATAATACGTCATTTCTGTTCCATCCCATCATTTTAGTGTACTTAAACACAAAATAGAAGTTAGTATTTAGTAATATAAAATACGTGGGGACACCGTAAAAATCGAATATAGATGAAAAAAAAAACTAAATGAGATTTTTTTTTACCTAGAGAGCAATATGCAATTGCCGACGATGACTATTAATAAACCAGATACTGAAAAATAGGGTAAAGGAGGAAGTATAGAGAATATAGATAAGGGGTACTCCTTCATCCTCAAATCCAAGATTCCGAACGGGTATGGGTATATTCAAGGATATCGTGGTAATTCTTCTGATTCTAAAATCATATTAATTCAGTTTAGTCAAATGTGAGCTTTCTTTGTTGGTCTCATATTTTACAATGTATCTACTCTGAAGTTTTCGCACCATGAGATACATCCACATCATAGCAATATGAAAACAGTCGTTGGAAGAGTAACTTCAGTTCCAAAATTTCAATCTATAAAACTTGACATTTCAAGTTTTGTAGATTTATTTTATTTGGGAAATAAACATGGATTTATTCCCTGTTGGAAATAACCACAAATTGCTTCATCTCACTTGAGAAAATATTAGTTTTCATTCCCGTGCATTTTTGTATTAATTTTTCTCACATATAACTTATCAAACCGAAAATGCCAGACGGTGCTGATAATGTGTAAAAGATCAGTGCAAGAAATGTAATGAAATAATGAAAGAGGATTTTGCAATTGAGCCCTTCAATTTATTATTTATTTTGAGCCGGAGGAATGAAGTATAGAGATGGTAGAACGAAGAGCTGACAGGTGAATATTTGATCTCTTCTGCAAAAAAAAGTACGGTCTGCAATCGGCTAAATTTCTAGTCCATTAACTCTCGCAG
>JZLH01S0537948.1:2942-5442 GCA_001188425.1 Eucidaris tribuloides
AAAAAGAAGGAGCAGATGGATCAGGAGAAGTGATAATAGTAATACTAGTAAAAGTAAAATAAGAAGGAGGAGAGAAGGGGGATGGGGACAGAAACAAGAAGAAGATAAGGTGGGAGAGGAGAAACAGAAAGAAGAAGAGAAGGAAACAGTGATTAAGAAAATGGAAAGTGCTTGTCGCAGAGCTATTGACATTTGTCGTTGAAGTATATGAAACCATATCATAACTTTATCTACACGCATACGTAGACAGCATTTCTATTTCTTTTTTTTTAGATGTACATGTATGATTGTTTACGGCAGTAACATTTAGTGCAAAATCAACTTATTAAATTCAACGCGCAATTACTTATTATGTGCATCGACCGTTATTTACTGGTGTCGATAAAAATGTCATTCATCTTATCGATGAAAAACGTCACTGGCTTATTGAAATCAATGTAGACCTATTCATTGGGGGAATTATATTGATTATCTGCTCTTCATTGTAATCTCGTAAATACCATAACAGGATATTATAACATACCTTTCAGGAAATGAGTGAGAAATCATTAAACATTTCAATAACAAACTAATTTCATTGGCTTCAGTTATGTTATCATAGGTTTTAGATGTTGATGGATGTGACACATTGTTTGATAATAGTTGTGCATTCAGTTTATTATCTTTATGACAATGAACATTAATTCACCTTTTAATGGGCAATATAACTCAAAGAGGGGACCACGAGTCATTTTCCTGCGTTCTCATCGCTGCTGTGCCGTGGTATTAACGGAAACTGCATTTTATAAAACAGCGTATGCATTTTGGGCGACACTGGTGCCCCGTTTTTCTATCATTTTTGTCAAAGAGGTCGCCTGTCCAGAGAACCTTTAAGTGGACATTTAGGCCACATTATTTTGTTAAGGCCCAGTGGTTAGAACGTCCGCCGAGTCATACCAAAGACTTTTAAAAATGGTACCTTCTGCTTTTTAGCCAGGCGCTCGGTGTTCTAGAACAGAAAAGGGTAATAAAAACATTTATGTTATGCAGGGCCCGCTGGGAGAACAGTCTATCTGACTGAAGTGGCTACCCTGGGTAAATAAGAATATAAATATTATGTTTATTATGTTATTATTATTATTGTGAAACTCATGATTTTATCCATGTAATCATACTATCTTTTTTTGTTGATATTTTCCATTAATTTCGGGTAGAAATAAATTATATTTTAGTGTCAAAACGAATTTTATACACTTTCATACCATCCACAAAATAACAGATCGGGTAAGATTTACGACCTAACGCTTCTAAAAGACAGACTTCATTTTTGGATATTGCTATCGATAAAGATTTAACGACGGATGAACACATTATAGACTGGAGAGAAAACTTATAGTAACCGAAAGGGCTATGGAAAGAATTATGTTTGGCGTAACAAAGAGGGACAAAGTTAGCAACCATGATTTGAGAAGGAACACCAAATGCGGGACATAGTACAGGAAATTAAATCGAAGAAGTGGAGGTGGGCTGGTCATCTGGCCAGAAGGAAAGATGATCGATTATTAACTGTCTGGACCCCCAGAGCTAACACTACAGGAAGAGGCAGGAAAAGCAGGAGGTGGATGGATGATATCGGAGAATATGGCGGCGTGACATGGAAACGAACGGCACAAGATAGATTGAAATGGAAAACTGATGAGGAGGCCTTCAGCAGTGGAGAGAAATAGGCTAGATAGATAGATAGATAGATAGATAGATAGATAGATAGATAGATAGATAGATGGATGGATAGATGGATAGATAGAAAAATGGATAGATAGATAGATGGATGGATAGATAGATGGATAGATAGATGGATGGATAGATAGATAGATGGATAGATAGATAGATGGATAGATATATATATAGATAGATAGATAGATACATACATACATACATACACACATACACACACACATACATACATACATACATACATACATACATACATACATACATACATACATACATACATACATACATACATACATACATACATACATGTAGATAGAACACATTATATGTAATTTGCCAGATGATTTACCACGCACATTGTGGAGGTGTCTGGTGTAATGGATTGTTCTCTGTCTTTCACGTAGAGAGGATGGGTTGGATTCCGGGCACATGTGTATGGTAAGACATTTTATCCACATTGCTGCTCCAAACTTTGGAGAGAAATAGGAACCAAGGGTATCAATCATTATAGCAGGGCAAGGGTTGCAAGTACACCCCCCTCCCAAGCAGAGGAGTTCGCCCCTACCAAGGAAACATAAATTTGCACCCCTTTGTTTCTGCTTCTACAGCTTCAAAACAAGAAGCACAAAACTTTAGGTCCACCCTCCCACACCCAAACCAGCCTACATCTTTGCAAGGCTCCCTGGGAGATCAGTGATGATTTTTATACTGCTACTACTACTACTACTACTACTACTACTACTACTACTACTACTACAATTCTCATTAATGAAAAAATCTGAATGTA
>JZLH01S0537948.1:10442-16465 GCA_001188425.1 Eucidaris tribuloides
GTTTTAAAAAAAGTGAAAATCATTGAGGCGACCACTCCAGTTTTTTTCCCCCCATAGGGCTGCTGTGTAGATTTTCTCAGGCCGATTTTTATCTGTACATATTTTACAGTGACCGTATAAACTTGTGTAAGTTCTGTGTCTTTAGGGTGTTTCAAATTTCCATTGCAAACACTATGCGTGTAGGTCAGAGAGTCAAAATATGACCATTTTTTTAAACATGGGCTCCACAAGTTATAGTACCGTAGTTCTTTAAGCGCGCAGAGTGGATTAAAACACACATCAACACCACCTTCCATTAGGACAAGTCAATTACACCGATCTCCATGAATTACAACACCCACTCTTATATATCCCCGCTAGTTTCCCTCCTCCAAACCGTGATGCTATGAAAATCGATGGTTTTAGTGCATATAATGGTCAATTAAAGATTGCCATCTCATGCTTCACTCTCGTATCTACTCGATGCAATTGAAAGCGGTCCGGGAAAATAAACCAAAGGTAATTTCGTGCCTGACAACAAACAGTCGTTGAATATGCTGTACACTGAAAAAGGCGTACACTTAGCAATCAAACTATCAAACATTAATAGTGTTTAGAGAGTATAACAAAAATGTGTTTAAAAATGTGTGTGATGCAGTGTTTAGGTATTAAATTGGATACGGATGTAAAGTGATTTAAGCACACACGTTTAGCTTCTGACCATGCTTACAAAGCAAGAATTGTTAGAAAAGTGTTTATCGCTAAACACGAGTTTTTACAGTCTAGTGAAAAACTCACTCAATTGAATTAAATGTTTTCGTTGTCCCTCTTCATCAACGACCATAAAGAGACCGGTCAGTTGACAAGTATTCGTTGAATCACCGTCAGTAGAAAATCTTGCAAAAAGAGACTAAAATCATATTTGTTTAACTGTAAGAATATAATTAATAGTACAATTACAAATTTATGTCATGTAAATTGAATTCATGTAATTAATAAAAATTAATGTCCTTGGCTTGATTTTGTTGAAAATTGTGTTATTGTTTAAATGAAGCATTGTAAGCGGCCTTGAGCACTCTTTGAAGTGGATATGTGCGCAATATAAATACGCCAATTATTAGTATATTATCATTAATTTAGGCCTGTATTATTATTAAAAATGGTATCAACATTGAACAGTGAAACTATTTTGATCACATTATACAATGAATACTGAATTTGAATACTGCAAACCAACCGCGAGAAAAAGGGGAAAATAATGAATGTAATATAACAAATGGAACCGTGACAAGACACCTTGTAAATTTAGAATGTGTTTTTTAACCTCAAATGACGCTGCTTAATTGTAATTAGTAAGATAGATAATGAATTATATATAACACGACAATATTAATGTTAAACATTAAACCAAACTTAAAATACACTGTATGAGGAAAAATCTCAGCAACTACGAAACGAACATATTCAACAATTTTAACAAGTAGTGATTACGGAAATTATATGTAATGTGAACATAAGTAGTATTAGTGTGACACACTGAATGCGTGTGAATAATCACTCTTTATCCACTTGGTTGATTTTTTTTACGTACGTGTTAATTCCGTAAATAACTCATTCCCATGCAATATACAATATAACTCTGTGGAAGTATAACGCATTTTGTATACCTTTATGAAAAAAAAAATAATTAAGGATCGGCACAGGTCCAATAAAAAACAGGAAGTTTTGGAACTTATTGTGACAGCCATAATGCATTCCACACCCATTGACGCGCAGTTCAATATACAGACTTACATTGAACCCCGTGCAAAAATGTTATGGGCAGTTTTGACCACCATGCATTCGGTAAGGCAACTGAAATTGGTTAACCTATACAGTTTGTAACAATACACATTCGACATTTAAACGTTTTTGGAATAAAAAACGATGTAAAGTGCACAGAAAGAATTTACCTTCTTTCAAATTATTTTTTAATGGAACATTACTAGACAAATACAAATCCGAGCGTTATTCACGCAATCTCTGAGGAAAGGTGTTCGTGGCGGTTGCAATTCACATAGCATTCCTATAACCTAGTCAAAAAAATGTGCAAACAAATTATGAGTGTAAATTATCTAACCAGAATTAAGCCCATATACTTAAACGTGGTCAAGTGGACTTGTGCTAAAGGAGCCGACTTCTGTATTGTGACGCCAAAATTGTACAATAATTACAAATAAATAATAATATATAATCTGAGTGAACATGACTGTGTGACCAATTAGCATGACAAATTTACCTACAGACATTAATTTGTCCATATTTTATAGTCGCCATCATTGGAAAATACCAATTCAGTAGCTTTTGAACAAATATCACTGTCGTCTCGGATTCGCTTGGAATAAAACTTAAAAAGTCCACTGTCTACGACCACAAATTGATCATTTTGTCTTAAAATACAGTTTCTCCGTAAATTTACAAATCGCAAACGCATAACATATTCTTCTAATACGATGTTGATACAGAAACTTTCCATAACGTAATACAAACGTATCATAGAACAGCAGCTGTACAGTTCGGCACTTAACAGCTTTGCTATTACGTGGTGAACATGGTGACGATTTCCACAGAGACGTAGTGCAAGAATTACGACAGATCTTTGTGCGTCAACGAATTCGGATGGACTCTTGTCTTGCAACAAGAAAAAAGGCAACTTAGACGCCATGTGACGTTCGCAATAACGGATTTGTGAGTCCATACAAGATGGGGTTGATGCAAGAGTTGCACCCAGAGAAGACCGTTGACGCGCCTCCCAGGTACACCTCCCCGAAGAAACAGTCGTCGTGGCACACATCGCACTGCATGATGCTCAACGAATCTGATATGGAAGAGTAGGCAGACGAGAAATCGTACGACCAGGATGGACAAGGTGATGCGGCTTTTTGTGCGGTGCGCCAACAAATTCCGTTTTGCTTTCTGACGAACGCGTTCAGATTCCTGGTCGCATTGGAAGATTGCAGCAGCCAGGGGAGCGGTTCTTGTGATTCCGGATGATGGCCCATTGGTCTGGATGCGAATTGGAATCCTGAAGGCAGGCTAGGATCATCCGTCGTGTCAAGTTTTGGAACATTGGGTAGCAGACGGACGAAGCACCCCGAGGTCGGTTCGTAGTCCGCTTGATGGTTTCTTCCGATTATCGTTGAAGACTGTTGATAAAACTACGCAGATTGAGGTAAACTATCAACGCGAAGGGAAATGCGAACTCAGAAGACGAGGATGGCAATGGTGCATCGCACGTCGTACAAAACTCGAGTTCACACTCTTCCTGAAAGTCCACGAAATGAACACCGTTTGAATGCCAAAGCGTCAGCGATGTGTAGAGCAAAAGCGCAGCATACCCAGCACGCCAGCAAAATGAAGCCGACCCGTTTGCGGGTCAAAGCTATCCGATATGTTCATTTCTTCTGCGTCGTAGCAAGTAAGCCGATCTAGAACTGATTAAACTGATCGTCACCACCGACAATGTGTAGCTCAAACGTGTAGTCGCATGGACAGACCAGGCTTTGCAAGAATATTCGCCAACCCACTCCCCCGTGATGACGCCAGACGCATGTGATGTGAGCACCAGACAGCGACGAAGAAATCCGCAATCTGACAGATTGAAAATAAGGCGTGTTGTTGCTGACGGCGCGGAACCGACTGTGGCGACAATAAGCCCACCATTACCAACCGATTTCGACAACCGGTAAACATGATGGCGTTCGCATACCGACAAAGATCAAACCACCTTTCAATAGACCAGGTTGACGTATTCGCGGAAGTGTAATCTGTATAGTTGTTTGGCAGCACCCAATAATAGCTTGTAAGTAATCGTTTGGTTCGATGATGAACACTAAAATTTCATCGGGACGTACATGTAGAATAGTTTCTATGAGCAGCGGACCAGATGCAGTTTTCATGATTGGCAGATACGAAACGCGCAGCGATTGCGTGCGAAAACTGGACGTTATGCCGCGAAAATTTGGCAATTTGTATTTTGACTTTTCTACTATATTGGCAATATAAAGATCGGATGAAAATTTCAAATGTGCCTTTTACGCGACATATAGAAATAGGAGGACTATGTCAGTCTTACAAGTTCAACGAAAGGATCGCAGATCAGGCAGCAACGGTAATCAATTAACGGTTGAACCGATGTGCAGTTACGCGTAGTTTGAAATGTCACACCCAAAATTATTAAGCGAATGTCGGCAAAATGCCAAACCAAGCATGGCGGTGTCACCAATTATCGCGAAAGTAAAGAAAGTCGACAAAAAACTCAACCACCCGGCTCAACAGCTATCGCAATTTTAAAAATGTAAAATGCCAGTTACGGTAGGCTACGTTTCGCGCTGTGATCAAGTGTGTATAGTCTGTTCAGGCAACAAGTGGTTATTCATGGTTTACGTTCGCAGACCAAATCTGTGGCATGTAGTCATAACACACAGTTCTAAAGAACTCTGTGATTACGTGATCGTTCGACAAGTCTACATGTAATCGCAGCAAATGGACGTGACAGTTTAAGATACTCAGGGCCATTACGATTGATTGTAGTGTTATCGTGCGATATGTCATGATTTTGACAGTCTCGATGTGCGAAAATCACGATATCATTGCCTACTTCAGGAATAAAAGTTAGTGTTTACTACATTGTCCTAAAATCCATCTCAAGTTACTAGTTGACGCGTATTCAGTTTAGCTCTGTCCAACGAATCGAAGCCAAAGATGCAGACTGTTTGCTTATGGCAGATGACCGTTTTTTTTCAATCACCGAACATGCAGAGTACTATGCGTAAATATCAGTAAATTGTTCCATAACCGAAGCAGACGATGTAAAGACGTGAGATGAACTGACCGAAATGACACACGAAAAACCGGTATGTGTGGTGAGCTTTTGCGCATGCGTACGGGATGCGTGATGAATAAGTATGCGAATGGAAGGCTCGAGGCAGAACCTTTCTGGAAAATGAAGCTTTTCAATCTACTTTGTCCTAATGATTGCGTTCGTTACGAGCTATTAGCCTAATGAATGAGTGACAATACTCTATACTAGTAATATCGTTGATGATACGATTATACATAGGGTTTCTAATGTACAGATTTGCGATAAATTATATTAATCTAGATCGTTTATACCTCGTCAATCGTGTGGGAGTTAGCAACTTTAGATTTGACGTAACCAGTTATGACGTTGGTATGAGTAATAATCATTAGTGAAGTCTCACGTCCTGTGGGAGCGAAGATTACAGTATAATTCTTAGGCCTGATTTTCCAATGTCTTCATGTGTCAAAACATTGGCCTTTGTTAACAACATTGAACTTCGCACTACAATGCTAGAATTAAGTTAAGAATAGATTAGAATTCCGCGTATTTTTAATTACATATGTAGAAAAAGGAAAGTTAGATTATAGTTATTACTAATTCTTTGCGACAAGCGATCCATAGGAATATGAATTAGAGAAAAAGAAACCCCTTAAAATCAGCTCCCTTCACAGTTCACGACAAGACAATCTCAAATCAAATATTTCGTCAAAGGAAAACTATAAATTGAACTGTCAAATGTAAACTGATTAAAAAAAAAAAAAAAAAAAAAAAAAAAAAAAAAAAAAAAAAAAAAAAAAAAAAAAAAAAAAAAAAAAAAAAAAAAAAAAAAAAAATAAAGTCAGTTTCTTTTCTGTTTGTCATCACAGCCGAATAATTATTTACGTTCGGTCCTATAAAGGTTGAAATCTTAAGTTAATTAAAAGCCTTAGAACAATAAATATCAGCAATAAAGCCCTACTTTAAACAGAAATGTCAATCTGGGAATCTACCTAAATATATTTTAAAGGCCCACTTTCAAGGGCAAGATCAACCAGACAGGCTGAACTCATCAGTCTCAGAAACAGGCAAGCATATTCACGAAAATATGGACCTGTTGCCGTGCATTGGTCTAACGAAATTACAGTTGGAAAACAAATTTGTATTTTTATTACACCAGAAGGCTGTTCCTTTGCATTATGGTATTGATTTGTGCCCTTTTTGA
>JZLH01S0537959.1:3066-14674 GCA_001188425.1 Eucidaris tribuloides
ATTTTGCAAAAGCGCCGTGGCAGCCTTTATCAAAATGGCCGGCATTGAAAAATTGTTTTTTGAAAATCGAAAGATAAACTTTGTAAAAAACATGTTGCCATGTGTACTGACATCATATTAAAGGGGACAACATTTCTACCAAGATATACCCTATTTCAGAAGATTCAAGTGCATTAATAACGCTGAAATTTATGGGCAAATATGATTTTTTAACGATTTTATCCAAAATAGAATAATTACTAAAAAATATATTCATATTCAACCTTTCAATTTAATAATCTCATGTTTTTATCAAAAACTGCCCACATATCATTCAAAACTTGTAAATAAATTCTGAGATTCATTGCTGTATGAAATACAATTATTGCCAATCCAAAGTTGTATACATTGATATTTAGTTTAAACCGTACATATCCGACTACCCAAGTCATCAATGGTTGTGCTATACTCATATAACCGCTTGGTACAAGGGAAGTATGATAATGTACCAGAAATCAGCTTCTCATTCTAAGCTTAATTGGCACATAAACTATTAGTTAATTTGTCTATAAGAAGTACCAAACTTGACACAGACATTAATAAATTATAATTAAACAAATTTAGACATTCGGCCTTCGGAGAAATTCTTCAACCGAGAGTCTGGCAGCATTGTTCCAAAATGCCTCATATCAACTTCCTGTAAAATTTATGATTTGCAATTCATCTGCCGCATTCATGATGAAATGTGCACTACAGAAAATACACATTTCCTATAACTGATTAGCCTATCATTTCTGATATCATTTTAATAAAATTATCACGTACGTTGCCCAATTTTAAAGCAGATATTTATTCAATTAAAACAAACTAAAATCTAATTGGTTAAATTCTAAAAAAAAAAAAAGAAAAAAGTAGTGCTTTGGTAACGTAAAAATCATTTCAAATATCATTTGCACAAATAATTTACGTTGCCAACTTGTAAGACCGCAAATCTTTAATGAAATTTATAAAAACTGAATGAGTCAATGATAAGAAAAATATTAATAATAAAATAATAAATATAATAATAATAATCAATAATAACTAATATTATGACAATCCTCATCAACATATCAGTCATGATTAGGCTAACTATACCTACTTCTCCTATAAACATTCAAAAGTACAAAAAACATACACTTACGCACAATATAGCACACACACACCACACACACACACACAACACCACCATTACACAACACACACACACCAACACTACACACAAGCACAACCACTAACACCAACACACCAACCACACCACAACAACACACGAAATCATTATAAACATTATCGGACAGACTATAATCTAAATGGGAAGTGAAGTATGTCAGCGTATAGTGCGCAGTCTGCGTATGCAACAACCTGTTATTCATATAGTCGTTGGAAATCCAGTGAAAAATGTATTACTTGTCTCTGTCTGGCAGAATAATTACTATCTGGCCCTGAGGAGCCTTGAACATATACGATATTAACCACCTCCCCATTTTCGACACACCACCTCCCTGTCGATTGGTGTGTTAACCATGGACCTAGAGTAGTAGGTCCCATGTTAATCAGGGATATGACAATCTGAGCATAGAGTCGTAGTCAAAACGGTGAGGGTTTAGGGGATTGTTGTGCAAACATTTTTTGCCAACGCACCTCTGGCGGCAATCGCCATTTCTGCAGACAATTAGTTCATTTCACTTGGCAATTTCACCATTATTATCGATAGCTGTTTCATTTGCAAGAACGATGAGCAGAGAATGAAGCAAGTAAACAGAGTGTAAAGACCAATTAAAGAAGCAGTGCGAAAGGTCAAGAGTGGGGATATGATGAACTGTATGAGAAGTTGGACACAAGAGGAGAACAAGATCTAATACAGAATTCAGCAAAGCAGCGAGATGGGCTATTAAGATATGTGCAGGTTAAGTTTGTAAAGGATAAAGCGAAGATCGTTTTTTGAATAAGAGATCACAAAGGATGACATGAATATTTGGAGCAAACTGATAAAGAAAACGGAGATGAGGAAAGTATAGATGCTAACAAGACTGGATGTGGGGTACTTTCGTTTAGAAATATGTGAGCAGTAATATAAAAACAATGAAGAATTGAATAAGGGCTATGAGTCAGCCGATATACCAATGGGGCTGGAGTGTTTTGGTGCTATGAGTGTGGATTGTCGTGACAAAGCTGCGCGAAAGGATCTTGGATAGTGAAAGAATGTCTGATGACGGAGGGGAAGCATGTTAGTGTCAATCTAATCAATACAGGTAAATTGGAGAGTTTAAGTAATTATAGTGGAATAAAGTTAATGAGTCATATACTAATGAAGCTTGGGAAGAGTTGTCGGAGCTAGTACCGCTGAGAAATAAAATGCAATCTTACGTGAGGAGGCAGGTAACGGCTTAAATGCACAAGTAGGATCACGACTGATGTTTATACTTTGCGAAAGAGGCGCATTGTGTGTTTGACAGTCTTGAAGAAGGCAATATGACAGGACGCCAAGAGAGGAGGTTGTGCTAAGAAATAGGCAGGTAAGAAAAGTAAGTGAGGATACTGCAAGATATGTAACGAAGCATGCTGCCGTCGAGGTGCGGCATAGGGTACTGAATGATTTAAAGTGGAGGTTGATCACTGATGCACTCAAGTGATTTGGCCTTTCTGAGTTGGCAATGGTGTGACATACAGGCCGGAGTATCGAGTGGGGATGCCCATGAACCGGCATTTATCCTTCGCAGCATGATATTTAATGATTTGCTCTGAATGCAGGAGCTATTTGAGGACAATTTGGAAAGTGGAAACTGCTATGAGCAGGAATGGTTGACATAATAGCGCAGACAAAAGCAGAGCAATTTTGTTATTGAGATCGGCAGGCTGAGAATACTGGCAAACCGCAATACTTAGCCTGTCGACACTGCAAAGTAATGGGCGACTGTAACAAGAAAAGAACAGACAAGAATAAATCAGGCAGGCTGAATCGAGTGGAATGAGAAGTTACAAAAAGTGATGTGTGGCAAAATGTAGGCGCGCCCGCTAGTCATTTAATGGACCGTCATTTCATAAAAAAAGTTATCATAAGGACCTCTATTCATAATAAAGACATAAGCGGTCGACATTTCATAAGGGTTCATATTCATATTAAGGCGCTTATCAATAAATATCATGAGGGCGTTATACATAAATAAAGTCATAAGGGTCATATGCATAAGTACAAATCAGGGTACGTTATTTATAAGGTGGTCCTATTTCAAATACAAAAAGAGGGCCTCTATACATCAAGATCATAATTCATAAGGGTCAGCTAGTCATAATCGAAGAAAAGGGCTGTATTCATAAAGAAAAGGGGTCTTATTCATAATCGAATACAAGCGTCGCTATTATAAATCAAAGCAAGAGGGCCTATTCCATAATGTTATGAGAAGGGTTGTTATTCATAATCATAAAAGAGGGCGTATATATAATAAATAAGAGGTTCCTATTCATAATCAAGAAGAGGGTCGCTCTTCATAAGTATGGAAGGGTCGTTATTCATTAATCAGAAAAAAGGGTTGCTATCATAATGTATGGAAGGGTCGTTATCATAATCATAAAAGAGGCTATATTCATAATCAAAGAAGAGGGTCGCATATCTATTTAAAGAGAGGGGTCTTAATTCATAATCAAAGAAGAGGGTCGCTATTTATATTATGGTAAGGGTCGTTATTCATAATAATAAAAAAGGTCGTATTCATAACAAATTAAGAGGTTCCTATTATATCAAAGAAGAGGGTTGCTATTCTATAATGTATGGGAAGGGTCGTTATTCATAATCAGAAAGAGGGTCGCTATTCAAATCGAGTAAGAGGTCGTAGTCATAATGTATGGAAGGGTCGTTATTCATAATCATGAAAGAGGGTCGCTGTTATAATCGAGTAAGAGGGGCGCTATTCATAATCCAAGAAAAGGGTCGCTAGTCATAAAGAAGAGGGTCGCTAGTCTAAATCAAGAAGAGGGTCGTATTCATAATGTATGGAAGGGTCGTTTTAATAATTCTAAAGAGGGTCGCTATCATAATCAAGAAAGAGGGTATCTATTCATAATTAAAGAAAGAGGGTCGTTTTCATAATCAAAAAAGAGGGTCGCTATTCTAAAGTATGGAAGGGTCGTTATTCATAATCATAAAGAGAGGTCGCTATTCATAATCAATAAGAGGTTCGCGCTATTCATAATCAAAGAAGAGGTCGCTATTCATAATGTATGGGAAGGGTCGTTATTCATAATCAGAAAAGAGGTCGCTATTCATAATCGAGTAAGAGAGGTCGCTAGTCATAATGCATGAGGAGTCGTTATTCTATATTCAGATGAAGAGGAGTCGCTGTTCATAATCGTAAGAGGTCTGCTATTCAATAATCAAAAAAGGGTCGCTAGTCATAATCAAAGAAGAGGTCGTAGTCATAATCAAAGAAGAGGCGTCGTATTCAACGACCCCCCCCCCCCGGAGAAATAAACAAGCTCCTTTTGGTACATCTCGAAATTTGGATTAAATGTGCATATATATTCAGAAATAACAATCTCAAAATTGTGTGTATAAATAAGTTAGAGCCTTCACAAAGGACGCACAATACAAAACAAATCAAAATCGCAAAGAATTAAAAAAAAGTAATATTTGTTAGTTCATATTTTGAAAAAAATGCATAAAACTTTACCATGATTAATGAATTTCAAACTTCTGTGTAGACGTTTGGAGCCCCCATAAAGTCGTATTATAAAAACTAACCATGGCGGTGCAACGTGGGAGGGGGGGGGGACAGAGGGAGCGTCCACCCCCGGGGGGTACTCAGATTTGGTTCCGGACGGGTGCGGCCTGAAGTCGAAAAACCCGACCCTTTTTAAGGGTCATTTTGGCGGAAATGGTACCTATTATTAAGGGTTTTTATCAAGAAAAGTGGCCTTTTTTTAGCATTTTAGCGAGAAAATAGGTCGAAAATATCTAGTGTAAATCGTAAATTCAAAATCTATTGACCATGAATTTTTTTCCCCAAAACCGATACCATGTTTAAGGATTTTTTTGCGAAAACAAGTCAACTTTAGACGGAACACTCACCGTCACCTTTACTAGGCAAGTACCCCCCCCCCCCCGGGGNGTCCACCCCTTTTGTTTGTAAAGTTATGATAATAACGGGGGTTTTACAGTTTTTCGAAAATTTGGACGCTGTTTCACTTGCAGTTTAGCTAGTAAATGTTTTTCGTCGTCGTCGGCTCCCTGCTCCACCCCCACCCCCCCCCCCGCTTGTCGGACACTGTTTGGCTTGCAGTTTGGCTATTAAAAAAAAGAAGAAAAAGTGGCTGGCAAATTTTTCTCGACGGTTTTCGCCCCTTCGAAGATTTTACCCTGGCGCCGATCCTGAAACAAACAGAATCAAAATTCCCACAAAACACCAAAACATGAGGAAGAAGTAAAGTTTTTTGGTCAAATAATTTGCATAAATTTGTATAAATTAGCACAATTGAAGAATTTCACAAGTCTGTGCAGAGGTTTGGAAGCCCTCGCAAAGCACCCAACAAACAAACTCTAAATCTACAAAGAAATAAAGAAGTATAGAACCAAGGAGCTTCAAACACACGTAGGCCTACACAAACAGACAGAGCCCCACACCTACCCCATACCTACCCCCACACGCACACACACACACACACACACACACACACACACACACACACACACACACACACACACACACACACAACACAACACACCTCAAATAACGTTTAGTTGTAATTTAAAGTCACCATAATTGGTTTGGTTAAAGATATTCAAGTCATTTGAAATATTTAAAAATATGTCTATTTCACATGCTTAACTACAATTGATGTATGTATATTCATTAAATTATGAAAGTACATTCATTTATTACTATTTCACACAGTTCAAATTTTCATTTTATCGTTCATAATATATAATGTACCTTCAATATCGTCGTATCAAAGGGGTACCAGGTCTATGCTGTTTGAACCAAAATGAAACTTTATCATCTTGGGAAGAAATCTAAACTTTATCCAACCTTTAATGATACGTTCATCGAGCGACATAATGACACAGCGCATCTTACAATATCCGACATGAACGACCTTTTTTCAACTGCTTGCACCTTATCACTTTGTCACCGATAATGGCGCATTGGTAGAAAATCTCCAACCGAAGCTCAGAAAGAAATAAAGAAAGAAAGAAGGGGAGGGATAAAGAAAGAATTCTACCCGGCCAAATAGCAAGAACAATGTATGTTTGTTTGTTTGTTTTTTGGGGGGGTGGGGGTGGGGAAGTTAATTTTCAAAACATGACAAGTCCTTTATATCAATTTCTTTGCTATCAGTTGACCCCCCCCCCCACCCCTCCCCGGCTCCGCCCCTGGTCTGAAAGTATGGAACATAATTATATGTGATACTTTAATTCGAATTAGTCAGCGTTAGATGATCAATTCAAATCCAACGACTATAATTTCAACTAAGTTTCTAGCTTGCTCGGGGGGAGGCTGGACACCACGCACGTGCACAAACAGGCGTAAAAGGGGTTGTTTTTCACAGACGGGTGATATATACGCGTCGTAAAAATATAGTGTATATATTTTAAAATTTATAGAAAGAAAGGGTGGTCGGGCGAGGGTCGGGAAAACAAAATACTAATGTTAAGGGTGGTCCTGAAATGGAAGGATAATTACTTGTTTCTGGTCCATTTTGAAAATCCGTGTGCAAGCATCCCGGGCGAGCATGGTGTCCACCTTGTAATGCCAGTGTGGCCGACCGCCCCCCCCCCCCACGCCATGACTTAGCTAAATGTTCGTAAATTGTATTTTTTCCCCGATTATCTTCAGTGTATTTAAAATTAAGCAATGTTAATTTTCTGGCATGGAAAAGAGATGCTCTGCCTTTAAAGCCATCGTTTAAGAATTAATGTTTTCAAGTAAAAAAAAAGAAGTCGCATGATGCTATACCAATGCCTCTGCTAAGGTCTAATGAAGCATGAAGCCCTGAACGGGGCCTTGAAGTAACTACATTTGGAAACAAGAAGCGCTCTTTAAAAGTGAAATCAGTGCATGCGGGCGACCATTCCAGTTTTCTACCGTGGACTGAGAGCCGGGGGGGGGGGGACCACTGTCATTACAAGGTGTACACCATACGCGCGTGAAAAAAACGAGTAAAAAGGGTTGTTTTTCACGGTCGGGCGATGTACTCGCGTACATTGTATCAAAATCTCAGGGAAAATGGATATACTTTTAACAGAAGGTTACTTTAAAGGGTATCTTTTTCAGACTTGAATACTTGTTTTAGGGTATTCTGAGATCGACATATAATTACTTGTTTATAGGGCGATTTTTGAAAGTCCATACACGCGCATGGAGTACACCTTGTAATGACACTGCCCCCCCCCCCCGGGGGGGGGTGTGACTGAGCTGCGTTATCCTTTTTTATCGTCCACAAGATTATATCCATGTGCCTATAATCATCTCTACCTATTTTCAGCGATTTTGTCTATTAATTTTATTGAATTCTGATGACGTCATGCAGATTGAGTCATATGATACTAAAATACCCATGAATACATTTTACATCATCATAGGAAGAACAGGATTACGTAATTTTTCGTCGATAGCATTATGCTTGAACTGCATGCATGGGGAAAGGTGACTAGTCTGTATGTCCTAGTCCTTTGTACAGTTACTACGAAAATATTCTGTTATTGTCTCGTTTTTTGTCAAAGTTTTTATAATTATACAAATGATGTCAATCAATATTCACATATTTTTTCAACAGATGATTATTGATTATTTAGTTTATTCTACATTAATGACGTGTAAATCGGTAAATGTATTCATCGGATCGGTTGTTAGACTACAATGACATCATCTGCGATCAAGTGATGCTGTTATTTAGTCGTGTGTGTTTACAGTGGAATTTACTGTGAAATTGTACTTCATCGTATCATTTACACTAAATTAATTCTGGAAAGTAAACATCACGATGAGTGCACTTTAAATGGCTGAATGTCAGCTAATTAAACCAAAAGTAAGTAGATATTTAACAATATTATATGAAAGCCTTTCATTCAAACATAGGTTCGAAGTTCCTGGTACTTAATCGAACGAGGTGTTGTGTGTGTAGTCCCACATATAGCGATTTGTGTCAGTCACTGTTCTGTTAGTATGTCGGTGTATCGTATTACCAGACACGTTTTATTTGGATGCAGAATTCACACAATAAACTTGATTGATTTATTTGAAAATCATATTTTTTAAATTCATTCAAATGTCTATATTAATATTTCAACAATAAGGAAGAAAGTCACTTGATTAATCTGACGAAATCGGCAGTTGAACTAACCCCTTCAAAATTTTTCTTTATTTCGCGGCGCTGGAATCGACCTGTATTGCCGGACACCGTGTTATGTCCATGGCAAAATGCAAAAGTCATGCGAGAAGAAAATACACGGAAAACAAATAGCAAAATGACATTCTCAAAACAAGCTTGACCAGGTTCGAAATAACGGTAGCCGCTACTGCGCAGCAATGTGTAGCAAAAATCACGCGGACTAGCAAATCGGCCAAAAATTTATATTTACTAAGTCATGCTGGCGAGCGGAAATATTACTTAAGTGTAGCACGCTGTGCCAGTGATTTTCTAACAATGAGATGACTCATAAATCTTGAGTTTTTTTTTTCTTTATTTGACAAAATACGAAACGATAATAACAAACTCTGGCCAAATCTGTACCTCGGCAGAGGCCCCTCTGTCCCCCCGCTTAAGCACTATCATAGTCAGATTCATCATGATATACTATTAAGAGATCCATCGCCGCGGGAATTAATGTATCGAATTCAACTAGTTTGCGTTACGACTGACCGAATATGAGTTAACAATTTTCGCGCAGAGCGGTCGTTCTCGAGAAAACTCACTCGAGTACTAGTCGATCTAGTGTCGTGATATTTTCGGACGGTGTCGCTTTACAATTGATAGCCCGCATAGGCATTCCTCCATGAAGAACAGTATTTTCAAACGACATGCTCCGTGCTTTTATGAGTTCAGCAATCCAATGAACATGGTAAGTACAATTTAAAAAAATCCATTTTTTTACTCAGGATAACTACTCCACCTATGTCCCACGCATGCAGTATCTAGGTTTGACGGAGTATTGTCATGTCTATGGTAAACACGTACACTGCGCCGTCGAGTCTGACTATTTAGTCGGACTTCCGATTTCAGTGATTGTTGGCAACTTCACAGACGCCACAAAACCCCAGAACTAGCAATATGTTGAAACATGCTTACTACTTTTGAAAAAAATATAATAAATTAATTATCCTTTTATCTTTATTAATTCTAAAATTGAATGAAAGAGGTGTGGACTCGAATGAAACGACACAAACAAGACACACAAATGAGTTGATAATACAAAACATGTACAATGATAAGATTTCTTCTCCTCCTCCTCATCCTTTTTTCTTCTTCCCCGTCTCTTCCTCTCCTTTCTTGTTCTCTCTTCTCCTCTTCTCTTCCTCCTCCTGCTCCTTTTCTTTCTTTTCCTCTTTTATTCCCTTCCTTCTTTTCTTTTTCTTCCTCCGCCCCCTCTTCTCCTCTGCTTTCTCCTCTTTCTTTTTTTTTTCTCCCTTCCCCTCCCTCCCTCCTCTTTTCTTCTCCCTTCATCTGCTGCGCCTTTTCTTGGCCGTCGCTCCGCTCTGTCCTCTCCTCTCTCTCTGATCTCTTTTGTTCTTTTTTTTGTCATCCTTCTTCTTCGCTCCTCTCTTTCTCTTCTTCGTTTTCTGTCCTGCCGCTGCTTTGGCTCCTCCTTTTTGTGCCTTTCTCTTCCTCTTATCTTTTCTGTGTGCGTCCTTTTTTTCTTTTTCCCTGTTCTCTCTTCCTCTTCTTTTCCCTGGCCCTTGTTGCGTCGCGTTGCGCCTGTCCCCGTTTCTCTGTCTCCTCCTGCGCGTCGCGTGCCTGCGCTGTCTTCTTCTTCTCCTCGCCCCTCCTCTTTGCTCCTTCCTGTTTCTTCCCAATCCATTCCGCCTTCTCTTCGCTTTTTCTTTCTCTCCTTTGGCTCCTCCTTTTTTCCTTTCTCCTTTCCCTTCTTGTCTTCCTTCCCCGTTTTCCTCTTCTCTTCCCTTTTCCTCTTTTTTCCCCTTCTCTCTCTTCTCTCTCATCTTGCCCTTTTCTTCTCTTCTCTTCCTCTTTCCTGTTCTTTCAAACTAAATTTTTTCTCTCTTTTCTTTCTTCTTTTCTTTCTTTCTCTCTTCTTTTCTTTGCTCTTCTTATCTTTTCTTTCTTTCTCGCGTTGTGTGGGGTGTGTCGTGAGACGTGATGCGTGTGGAGGATGTGCTGGAGAGTGTGGCCTCAGGAGGCTGGGATGGTTGTGGAAGGGGATACCAACACACATACCCTGAAACTCTTCGGGTTGAAGACTTTTTTATCATGACGGTGGAGGGGTGGGAAGGGGGGGGGGGAGGGGTAGCCTGTGGCAATGGATTATGTCAGTTGATACATTGTCGTAGATTATCTTATTTCTTTGAAATTAAAGGTCTATTCAAAACAGTGCGAACCTGGGCCCCGAGGGGGCGGGGGTGAATCTAGGTCATTTTTTGGGGTAGCCAGAGAATGCTTGCGGACTACCTATAATTCGGTTAACATAGTCTGTACTGGTGTCTGGCTAGTTAAAAAAAAAGTTAAGCGCGACCCCTGATTCACTTTGCATGGGCATTAGGAAAATTGGATTATTTCATGAAAAAGGCATGTATTTGTCATAGATGTGTAATTTTCCTAAGTTTTTTTGTGTTCTTACGATGCGTCATACATTTCTTGATTACCCCACTCGACTCGCACATTCGATACGCGTAGTCCCGCGCGTAGAACGCGCGTCCGGTAATACAATGGTGTCCGGTAATACCATGCGTGGGCATACCATTGTATGTAGACCTGTACGTGTATATCAGTAGATGCATTAGATCTACGCAATCAAGATGATGTAAGCTAGCGTACATGTAAGTCCACACAAAGCCTACGGTAGGGACGACTCCATTACTATTGTGTACAAAGTAATATGGATGGATGTGGTTGTTGACGCAGTGTCAAGGCACAAATGAAATGTGCTTTGTCCGTGCTGGCGTTGAGTTTGAATTCACAATCACAGTTTCCAAAAGTAACACAAAACTTGCAGAATACCCACCAGCGAAGCACATGCAGTCTTGTCTTCTTTGCCGTTGCCAATCCTACAACAATTTGCCAGTGCACATGCAAAACAGAGCGCTCATTATTACTATGTCATCGGTTGCTAAATCAGGTTGGCTAGCAGTGGCACGCATTTGCTGTCGTAACTCGGGCATGTCAATGCATGTACATGGTTACTTGCTTGCTGCCATAGTTACGTAAATGATGTCAATAATTTTAGCTGCACGGTGTGTTTTTTTTTTATATTTTTTATCGAGGTTGCAAATGCACACAAAATAAATTTTGCCCTTTAAAAAAAAAAAAACTTTTCCCTTAGCCAACTATCTATCGGATCATCATCTTTCATCAATGCTACTTTGAAACCCCAAAATACGATTAAATTTATATTATACAAATAAATGACAGTATTTTTTGTGTT
>JZLH01S0537959.1:23269-35236 GCA_001188425.1 Eucidaris tribuloides
GCAGAAAAGTGTCAGAAATGATTACAACAAAACAAACTACATACTGTAAGTCAGTTTAGAATTTGATTTGTATCAGTTTATGACTGACATAGTAGACACACAAAAGCAAAGCTTAGGGTTGACAGCATATCACTTAAGTGATATACATTATATGCTCATTATAATGATGAACGTAATTCAATGGAATGCATTTTGTAAATAGTTAATTACGTCTCTAATGTAGTCTGTTCTAAAGACTCTGGCTAGATTATATAGTATAGATCCCAAGTTCCCAACTAAACTGGAACTGTTAAAGCCCAAGTATAGTTTTGGTAAATGGTAAAAAATGAAATTCTTTGCAATTATGTGTTTAGATACACCTATATGATCTATTGATGTGTTCATTCTGAAACTTTCCCATTTTTGAGATATTTCTTAAAATGTAAAATCTTGGGGGGGGGGTGTACCTTGAAATTTCCCATACATGTAGGTAATGTACATACCACTAGATGCTCTTCTTTAATTTAAACATCATAAAAGTGCTATAAACAATTTTTGGTAGGTGTAATGTTGTTTTCTGATGTCCAGGGTGACAACAGAAAAGGGCCTACTTAGTGAGGGATTGACCAAAAATTTGTCTGATCAACCAAAACTATACTTGGGCTTTAACATGCAAAGCAAACCATTTTCAAATTTGCAGCTATGATGGAAATGCTTGTAAGCACATCAGACGAATGTCAGATTGCACAACATCAGTGTTCCATACATAACTGAAGATTAAGGTCTGGGTGTATAGACTAAGCACATATATGTGGGAACTACGAACTAGTCTGCCATACTTCATGACAAAAAGAAGCAAGTGACAGATGTGTCATTTCTCATAGATGAGTGATTTGTATTTGTCATTTACATTGGCATCAAAGTACATGTAATTTCACAGCATGTTAAAGGCATCATATAACATATTTCCATTTTTTTAAAATGTGAGCTTTATGATTCCTCATGGTACTAGTGTCTCTAAAGGTCTAAACACGAAGCCCTGAATAAACTGCAGTTGAAAATGATCAATGAGTGCTTTACTTGTATAAGTCAACATCATTGAAAGACCATTCCAGTTTTCCCCCATAGACTGCTGTGTTGCAGAATTTTCATTGGCCGAGAATATTTCATCATAAAACATAAAAAGCATAACTGTCCAAACTTTTGTGTTCTAGGTTGTTCATTTGTCCATTCAAACATTGTCAGATATGTCAGATCTATAGCAAAATTTAACCATTTTTAAACAGCTCTTCCACAGTGTTACAAACTTGTATATAGTGTCTTTAAAGTGATAGGCTAACATTGTGGAGCTTCAATTTAAAAAATTGTCAAATTTTGATATCTGAACTACATAGCAGTGTTCATATGGACAAATAAACACCCTAGAATAATAAAGTTTGGAAAGTTACACTGCCAATGGCAAGTTATGCATGAATAAACAATTAAAACTCGGGGCGAGTTTAAATAGCCTAGGTGTACACACAGTAAGTCTATGGGAGAAAATGGGCAGGTGAATCCAATCAACTTTCGATTTTCACTTTTTTAAAGCACTAAATAATCATTTTGAAATACAATTTTTTTTCAGGGCGTCATTTTAAGACCTTATCAAAGACAATGGTAGCATGGGGAATCATGTAACTCAGATTTTTTTAACTGTGGTAAATGTTAGCCAATATCGTTAACTTAAATATCATTTAATTAATTCCTTCTCTCAAAATTTTACCTGAAGGTAAAGCATGATTAGGAGGTTTCAAAAACACCAGTAACTCAAATTTGAGGGATTAGTCTTGCCTCCTTTTTGCCAAAGTAGGGCAAGTAGTGTCATCACTCCCAGGGGGGTCATTACGTGCGTGCGACATGCCTAACATTCTAGGTGAGATGTCTTGGTCAGGTTACAATGAATGTACTAGAGCCCTCTCCAGTACTGGAACGGTCCATTCCAATCATGGGTAGTTCATGGGATGACTGACTTTGGGGTAAATATGAGAATACTGTCCAGTTTAATGAATATAGTTGTTATATTGAAGAATGTGACATCCCTAAAACTACATCATGTCACAAAGTTCAGTAAGGGTAATTTGATGATTGATTTTAAGTAGTTTATACTTTCCCACTTTCACACTTTACCATATTTTCTCCACACTCCCTGTATTTTTTTCACACTTTCACATAATGGAATCACCTAATGTACTCTATGACCATGTGTGTGTGTGTGGCTCCTAAGTTTAAACGAAGGTGCCCCTAGTGGGGCATTCATCAAGTACAACATATTGTAACTCTGTGTTTTACTGGACAGGTCATTCTCTGGATTTGTTAAATCTTGATTTTTGTGTTGTACAGTTTTTTTTTTTCAGGTACCCGCATCTACTTTTTCATTGTGCAAAGTCTTGAGGAAAGAGGTTAGTACTGTTTATTTATTACACTTATGGTATAATAAACTGAAGTGTTTTCAGCAAGTGATGAAACGTTTTCATTTCAGTTAAGATTACGCTTTTGTTTTGGGTTAAGTAAAACTCAATATTCTGGCTCTGTTAGCAAAATGTTCACATTATCAACCTCTCTCAAAAATTACAGTACGATAAATGCTGAAATGCTAGAAGTACTGATGGATAAAATATCAAGTTTCTGTAATGCTTGAGATACAATGTGTTCTATATAACCGGCCAGTTACATGTACCAGTAAAAGGGACATTACCATTGAGGACACTGAGCTTGTTGGATTTGAAAAACACATCTGAAATGAAAAGAATGTATGGGATCTTCAATTCTGATCTTAGTGTCATACAAAATTGTTTAGAATATAGGTATACATGTTCATTGTCATGTTGTTTTTGTTATTTTTACTGTTAAGATCATGAGTAAGTATATCATGTTTAGTTAAGATATTTGTTTTTGTTTGTTTTGTCTTTGTTATTGCCTTATTATCATGTTCATGTAGTAGCTGTAGTAATGTGTTTATCTCTTAACCAATATACTATTTTATTTTGTTTACCAAAAAAATGTGACAGATGTTTGTCCTCAATCTGTTTGATCAGTGATTGAATGTTGTTAAACATACAAAATTCACAGATGTTCTAATCTGTTTTTCTCAAAAGCATTTTTACTTCAGTTCTGAGAATAGGCCCAGCTGAAATTGAGTAAATTGCTAAACATGAAGAACAGACTATGTCATGACGTTTAGAGATGAAAAAGTTAATTCCGTTATCAAATTATGATGTTTTAACTAAATGAAGTGCATTATCTATATTATATCTAGTTGTAAAAGTGGAAGTTTGCTATAAAAAAAAGACATGCAAAAATGCAAATATTGTGACAAGCTTTATACAAAAGGGGAAAATTATTTTGTACCAAATGCATGTGTAATATATACATGTATAAAATAAAATACATAAAATACCACATATATATTATATATGTGGTATTTTATGTGGTCACCCAAATGATCTAATTAGATATATTGGGATTAAAAAAAACTACACTTCTCTACTAAATTTTCAGGATTCATTGCTACTCATTAACTGAAATTGTAAGAGGAAAACAAAACACATATTTATGACGTTACAAGAGTCACAAACTTTTCAATTATAGTAGATGCATTTTCAGCTAGCTTTTCAACTGAAGTGAAGTATGACATTACATTACATACATTCCAATGTTCTAAACATTTCTTAGTTGAGAAATAACTCTCCAAGCTGTTCAAGGCTCTGAGATTTTCAACAGAATTTTAATCGGCACTGCATGACAAAAATCATTATTAGTCTCTAAGGATGACACTACTGCAGTATCTCTTGCCATTAAGAATGCAATCAATCTGCCTTACCCAAACAATCTGCAATATCTTTGTCAGCGCGTAAAGTTCATGCGCAATTATGCTGATGCATGTACGTTACATAGGTGACATTTTTGTGTATCATTTCCATCTGTCGAGGGGTGCAGAATTCCATCATGATTTTCAAAAGTTCAGACATTCAAGTCATGTTGTATTCGTCGGAAGAGAATTTGCATTTGTATGTGTCTGTCTGCTCATTCAGCCCTTCAAAACTATAATTGAAAGACAATTTAGAATACTTGAAAAGGGTATATCCCTTCAAGTATATATTTAACATTGTGAGATGGTTTGCATGTTTCCATCAATTCAATTCAATTCAATTCAATTTCAACTTTATTCGCTCCATCTTTTTAAAAATACAGCACAATGAACATTTTAACACATAAGAAGAACAACAACAAAAAGACAATATGGAAAAAATACACATGTGAAAAGATAACAAAAATGTACATACATGTAAAAACAGGCTTAGTAATATAAATATAACAGATGAAACGGGAATCCACAATAAAACCCCCTAAGGTTTTGTCCACGTGGACCCCCATAATTTTATAAATCACTATGAATTCTTAATTTAACAAGCAAAAAACAATAACAAAGCAAGATACAATATGAAGGTTGGCGGATCAATAGGGAAATCATTGGAAAAGTGATTTTAACTCTTTTCATAATATATATAAAAGGGTGAAGTATTTATCTCTTGTGTTTCTTTTATTGTATTTGTTTGTACAGTAGTACAAAATGTTGTAAGATAACTTAGATCATGTTGATTTCTTTCAACCAATTTCTTTACTTTAGTTTGAATAGTTTTTAGTAGGTACTATAAAACTTTGAATGTAAATATATTGTCTTTTTTATTTATTTGTTTATTTACTTATTTACATCTAATGTATTTATTTAATACATTTATATATTCAGTAATCTATTTATTTTATTTATTCTTTTGTCTTGTATATTTCTTTCTTTGTTTCTTGTTTGTTCATTCATTAACTCTTAATGTGCCAGTGACATTGTGTGTTTTGTGTGATGCATATTTGTGACTTCGGCATGTGAAGAGTTTAATGTGAATAAAAGCACAGGGTTGTCTTTTCAGTTATAACCTGGTTTACAAGTTAGCCATGCTTTACCATAACATTTCCATATTTGTTCCTCACACCCTTCCATCTGTACCTAGGTCCTTATCATGAGTGACAATCTACTCTCATCACTGAATGGAGGAGGCAACCTCAAGGATTTATCCCTTCTCAGAGTGAGTAACCACACATTCTTCACATATGTGACCTGTAACCACAAAGCGATCAATAAGTCGCAATGGAAGTTTTCATGTAAATGCGGTAAATAGTCGAATTGGGTTGCAAAAGTTGATTTTAGGATTCTGATATTTTCTAAAAGTACATACACTCATCTTTCATCTGTCTAAATTTGAGGACCAGAAGTGATTCAGAAGTATGCTTCTGGACTATTCAATGACGGTGACTGCAAGAACCAAAAAGGATTGTCCAATCCACAGTTCTCTTTTGGAAAGTGACTAGTTTTACCAAGTTTTCTATGGAACAGTTGTCAAAGGCCTCCTGTTTCCCATGAATGATCACAGTCATTGCAGCCGTTTTTCTCCACTTTCCTGATAGTTCAAACTAGTGAGAGCAATTTTAAATGGATTTGCTTCGTCCATCCTAGACAAATTATACCTCATTTTAAAGCTTAGAGTCTCTACTTTAAGACTGTGTGGAAAACACAATTTCTTATTTTTCCAACTTACGGTGCATTTTGTGGTGACAGGTCACATATTTAACCCTTACTGAACTGGGCTATTTTGAGCACCTTTCTGACTGGGGGAGGGAAGGGGGTACCTGGACACCCCCCCCCCCCCCCCAACATGATCTCAGTTGTCAAATGTGTGACCACAAGATATGTTTCGTTAACAACGAAAGTGCAAAATCAATTGTGCCACTTGCACTGGGGAAGAGGGCTTGATGGTATCATTGACTAGTAAAGTGGCACAATTGTGATTTTACCTTTTCATTGTTGACTTACAGTATCTCGAGATTAAAACAAGCAAATTGTCAGAACAAATGGCGTTTGAAAGCTAAGACTGTGCTCTTGACATTAATGTAAGCATCACGTCTCAAAAGTATTTTGTAACTGCCAGAGAGGGTGCTTTTCACTTGCACAATATGTGGACTGAAACTTGACCAGAGTACCTAAATTTGCTGTAGCTAAATACTTTTAAAGGCATTATATAGCAATGTTTTCATTTAAAATATGTGAGCTACATGATTCCCCATGCTACTAGTATCTTTAATAAGATATAGAATTGAAGCAGTGAAAAAATTACAGTTCACAATGATCATTAAGTACTTTAAAAATGTGAAAACCATTGAGAGACCATTCCAGTTTTCCCCCATAAACTGCTGTGTTGCAGAATGTTCATATGCCAAGAATGATTCATGTGCCAATTTTTATCTGTACATATTTTGCAAGTGACAGCATAACTGTCTGAACTTGTGTTCTAGGGTGTTTATTTGTCCATTCATACACTGTTAGATATGTCAGATAGCAAAGTTTGACAATTTTTCCAACAGGTCTTTCACAATGTTATATAGTGTCTTTGACGTCTTTCATGTATATGTACATGTACATGACCTCAGTCATATACTCTCATCTTTACCAGGTTCTTGATCTGAAAAACAACCGCTTCACCCAGCTGCCTGACTCCATAACAGACCTGAATCAACTTCAGGTCCTCAACGTGCAGGACAACAAGCTCAAACAGCTCCCCAAACATGTCGGAAAATTGCAGGCGTTACAGACCCTTAATGCCAAAGGTTAGTGTATCTGATGAACAGAAATAGATAGTGATATGATTGATTGATTGATTGATTGATTGATTGATTGATTGATTGATTGATTGATTGATTGATTGATTGATTGATTGATTGATCGATTGATTGATTGATCAGTTGATTGATCAGTTGATTGATTGATTGATTGATTGATTGATTGATTTATTGATTGATCAGTTGATTGATCAGTTAATTGATTGATTGATTGATCGATTGATTGATTGATTGATCAGTTGATTGATCAGTTGATTGATTGATTGATTGATTGATTGATTTATTGATTTATTTATTGATTGATCAGTTGATTGATTGATTGATTGATTGATTGATTGATTGATTGATTGATTGATTGATTGATTGATTAATTGATTGATCAGTTGATTGATCAGTTGATTGACTATCTAATTGACTGATTGAATAATGTATTTTTAAATTAGTAGACTGTTTGATTAATTGATTGATTGAGATTGATTGATTGGTGGATGGATGTTTTTCTAAATAATTGAATGATTAAATGATTAGGTAATTGATACATAAGTTGGCAGCAGGAGTGATTGTTTAATATTTATCAATTGATAATTTTTGATATTTTGTTTGTGTCAGGGAATGGGATCAAGGAGCTGCCTGACAGTATATGCAAGATGAAGTCACTGCGGACATTAGATATCTCCAACAACCAAGTCAGACAACTGCCAAGACACTTCTGTAATGTTAAAACATTAGAGGTTAGTCTTTCTCAAGGTAGCATAATGCAGGCCTTCAATTGGTCCTACTTTTCCCGCTTGTTACTATATTTCCTACTTTTTTGTGAAGATCCTAATTTTCTTATTTCCCCCCCCCCCCAAAAAAAATCCTCATTTCCCTACTTTTTCCACTTTCTTGTCAAAAAAACCCCCCTTTGCTACAGGTTTAATATTTGTTTGGAGTTGAGTAGTCTGTACAGATCATTGTTGAGAGTACTAAACTACCATCATCATGTGTTTGTGAAGGAAAATTTGTTTCGGTGGATTTCCACTCTTTTGCCAATCTTAGATTTTTTTTTTCTGTGTATTCTGTTTGTTTCCATTTTCTTTGGGGTTACTGCTCCAAACACAACTTCTAATATCCTACTCTGGTGGATTGAATCCTACTTTTTGTAGAATTTTTTAAAAATTTTTTTATATTCAACCAAGCAGAGTTGAAGGCCTGATAATGTGGTCTATTTTGATTTCATTTAACCCTTTGCACATTCGTGCAATTGAATTTGAAAATCGAAATAATTACTTATCTCTGTTACGTTTGTACTAGAAAGGTTAACAAATGGTCATAATGCTTAAGAAGAATAATTACCAGTATCAATGGAGCAATAAGAAAAGCAAGATTTAAGGAAAATATCAGAACTGACAATCATTTTTATCCCATTAGAACTGATTCAGCGTGCAAAGAGTTAAAGATTAGTGATTTGATTGGGAACATTTGAAAATGCCTCAAGAACCAAATGAGTTAAAACATTTACCAAATATGTATACATCACCTGGGGTGGAATTCCCAGCTGGAAGTTTGTGTCTTCAATTTGTTTACTTAAGGAGAATCAAGCATGGACATACCACTATTTAATTTCTCTTGTGCACATCATTCATATCTAATGCTCTCGTTTGTACAAGGTAAGTTTGACAACTTTGAATGTTCAAAGTCTTGTATTTGTTCATTTTCATCATGATAGACTGTAAGTCTGGATGCGGACCAAATGAAATACCCATCACCTGACATCTGCCAAGATGGGACGGACTCAATTATGAAGTACATGTGTGCAGGTGAGTTGATGCACTCCAACTATCTTTCAGAAAATTTCAAATTCAACACTTTTTGTGCTGACAGTGCACTGCATCACCCGTTTATAAACTCAGTGGGCCAATAATGGTGCACTAGTTCAATGAGAAGGAAATCAAAGTTACGACTCTTGATTCAAACTATGAAATTTTCTGAATTGATTTCAAATGATTTAAGCAATATTGAACTTGGTACATGTAGACGTGTGACAGTTTAACTCCTAATGTGCCGAAGTTGCAGATCTACACCACATAATACACATGAAGTCCATACAGGTTTAAATCCTCTGGCATGTTAATCCTGAATAGACATTCTTTTCTATGTAAGTGAACACTTTTAGTTACACCGTGATGATGTATAGATTTATCAGATGCATTCAGTTGATTTAATAAGAAATGGAAATTTGACATTTTTTTCACAGCATTTTTTAAGCTGCCGTCCATAAACGTTATGATCATGTCATACTACATGTACAAGCAAAAGGTAATCTCACTTTTGGGGCATTTGAGATAATTTATCATTTCTTAATGAAATGGAGCAAAGTTAGTCGTGTGTCGTACAGGAAAACTGTGTCATATACAATGTGCGCCATGTTCCCAAGTATTCAGTCACTTGTGCATATTACCTTCCCGCAGTTCTATAAAATGACCCAAGGTATTTTCATGTGTTTAAAGTTTTATCTGGTGACTGAAAATGTTGAAATTGAAAAAAGTATATTACAGGCCTTTAACTGGTCCTACTTTTCCTCCTTTTTTTGTGAAGATCCTAATTTTCCTATTTTCTCCCTTGAATAAAAAATACTTACTTTCCTATGTTTGGCCAAAAACAAAAAAAAATTGTGATAGGTTTAATATTTTTTTTTTAATTGAGTAGTCTTTACAGGTTGTTGTTGAGAGTTCTGTACCTACCGTCATTACCTGTTTGTGAAGGAAAATTTGTTTCTGCAGATTTCAGCTTTTTCACCAATCTTAGAATTTTTTCCCGCGTTTTCCGCATGTTTCCATTTTCTTCGGGGTTACTACTCCAAACACTACTAATAGATATCGTAGTACTCCTCACAACTTTGGTGGATTGAATACTACTTTTCACCTACTTTTTGGAGAATTTTGCTTCTAATTTTCTCTTATACTTTTTCAACCAAGTGGATTTGAAGGCCTGTATATCACCCATTCACTGATGCTGAAATATCCAAATGCGTTATTATGTAATCATTTTGTTTTGTTTTTTTAGAAAATGGCATGGAATATACCCCACCCTCACAGCATTTACTCCCTGTACTGACCACATATGCTGGTAGCAGTGCAGAGACAAGTCATGCCATGAAGGCATTACAGCGTGAAGACGAGCAGCTGAACAGTTCAGTTCTAAAATACGAGACCAAAAAGGTAAATCATCCAAGGTGCTTAGAAAAATTGTAAAATAATGTTTGGCATTGGGGGAGGGTGTTCACTTATTTTTGTTTGAATTTTTCACTTCCAGATAATTTGTCTGCATTGTATTGTCCACAGTTCTTGTATGCTTGTATTTTGATAATGATTTTAGGCCAAATCTACATAGTTACATACTTTTGTGTAAATTTCTGTGTCCCTTTCAGCTTTAGTTAATGATTAGCCAGGTAGCCCATTGTTTACACCTTACAAATAATATGCAATGTATAAACAACAGGTGCAAATTAGGCATGTTCTCATTGTTAAGTGTTGATTTCTGTCATGTCCATTTACTTGAAGAAGTTTTTGTTAGGATAGTGATATGCGCAGTTAAAAACAGGTGCAAATCTGACATGGTCTCATATTGTGATGTACATTTCTGTGCTCTCAGAAGAGCTTTTAGTTAATCATTAATTTAGATCACTGGATGGGTAATGAGATGCAGAATGTAAAAAACAGGTGCAAACTCAGTAGGTTCCCATTCTTAAATTGTACATTTCTGTTACTTTTGTTTAACCCTGAGGCTTCATCACTAAACACCTTTTTAGGTAGAAATGACTTCATGAAAATAATTTTGATAATCTGTAATGTTTTTCTTCTCTGTATGTGATAATTTTGCTCTGTAATACAGCGTGTCCCCCCAAACACGTGCCTTTCATACATCACAGAATAATTACCATAACAGGGCTGCCAACCTTTGAAAAGAGTTTGGAGTGAGACTTTGCGAGGGAGCGAAGCGACCAAGAGGGGGGGGGGATGGTGTGGAAGGGGGTTGTCCCCCCGTTCCACGGTAGGGAGCTTTTGCAATTTTGTAATTGAAATGGTGCAATCTGGTGCATACTTTGACCCTTATTCCACAAATACAAATTCACACGTCTACTCAAATCTTGAATTAGAGGTCTTGATTTGCACTATTGGCCAGCTTATTTTCAGTATACATTAGAGTTGATGTTGAAGACCTTCCAAAGTTATAGCGCTTCCGTCCATGGGCAGATTAAGGCCGAATAGCAATCTAGCAATAATGTTCAGCAGAAGGGCCTTATTACGATGCAAATGACCTTATTACAATATTTGTAAGTACAGAAGGATCTAAAATACTCACAAACAAAGTTTGGATTTGATGTGAAACAGAGACCAATGCTTTGTCATGTTAGCAGACAATGTTAGTGTTGAGGCCCGCTCCCCTTGTCGGGAAGCATACATTCTCAGGCCCTTCTGCCAGACCACGGACGAAATGAAGATGTAAAAACAAGGATCTTCACTCCACTAGTTTATCTGTGTAGCAAGGATGAAGGAAAAGATGAAAGTCTGGACAGACCAGACAAAGCCAGACCAGCGATAGACGCCTGCGTAGGACCACTGTAATAATAAAAGTTCCACTTCAGTAACTCTCCAGGTAACGTTTTGTTCTGTACTATTGTCTTGTCTCTTATTTTCTGGTTTACCATATCAGTTGTGTGTTGGTCTATTGAAGGCTGGCTCAGTAGTTTGCTTGCATTGTTTGAGTATTTGTTTCTGTAAATAATTTGAAGGGACTCACAGCTGTTGATGTTATTACAGTAGTCTTGGAGCTCCAGGTTTACATTGTAAGTCCTTTTCTGACAACAAAATTAATCCTTGCTGATTAATTCTCAATTTTCCGTATTAAAGAAGATCGGAAAGTTATGCATACATGCTCTGGTACGGATGTATGAGTGCAGCCACCCACCTCTATGACAAGGCTACATGTACACAACTCGAACTTAAATGACTGCTCTACGTTGATTTGTCTATTCGTGTAATTTCGTCAGTGATTTAGTATCCTATTTTTTGCGTTAATTTTATACTTCTTGCAAATGTGAATTCTATGACACTTGGACTGTATATACACCGTAAAAGTCAAAAAAAAAAAAAAAAAAAATCATTGAATTGATAAATCTCTGTGAGGAAGATATGTATGGGCTAAATAACATTGTAAGGCGCTGCCAACCTTTGAAAAGAGTTTGGAGTGAGACTTTGCGAGGGAGCGAAGCACCAAGTCCGAGGGCGTGAAGCGCCGAAG
>JZLH01S0537959.1:38290-48389 GCA_001188425.1 Eucidaris tribuloides
TGGCAAGTTATACATGAATAAACAATAAAACTCGGGGCGAGTTTTATTAACCTAGGTGTACACACAGTAAGTCTATGGGAGGAAATGGGCAAGTGAATCTGGTCAACTTACGATTTTCACTTTTTTAAAGCACTAAATAATCATTTTGAAATACAATTTTTTTCAGGGCTTCATTTTTAGACCTCATCAAAGACACTGGTAGCATGGGGAATCATGCGGCTCAGATTTTTGTAACTGTGGTAAATGTTAGCCAATACCTTTAAGCTGTATGCCTGTGTACACTATCAATTGTCCAAGGTCCCGTGCTAAAGTGAGCCCTGCATTATGCAGATATCGATGTAGGTTCGAACTTCATACTGCAGTATCTAATCACCTCAAATGACAATTTGATGAAATTTATTAAGAGCAATCAAACTGTCGTATGTGTGGATAAAGTATGTATGAGTGTATTTCATATTAAATCTTTTGACTGTACTCTGTAACTGGCCTTAACTGAAATATGACTTTTGCTGCCTTGAACATAGTCTAGAAAACCCAATAATTCAAGTGATTTGTCCTTGAAAATTGTCAATCTGCATAATTGGGGCATGGGGGGGGGTCCTAAGGGGAAACATTCTCATCCCTGTTCTCAGAAGGGGAAAAGGGTATGATTGAAAATTTTATAAAAAGAAAATGCACACCTGTAAAACAAAAGACAAAAAAAGAGGTAGTTGGCTACTCCCAGAGGGGGTTCCCCAAGGGGGTTCCCCAGTGTGCCTCCCCAATGGGTCTCCCCCTTAATGTGTTAACCTGTGGTACATTACTGTTACCAGTGATCGATATCCCATGTGGGATGTACAGTAGGGAGGGATATCGTGACGTGTCAAAAGTAAAGAGAACATTGAAATGTGGTTAACATTTTTTTTACTGTGGCATCCATGGATCCGTTCCCATTCACCACAGAACCCTATCAGTTCTCTGGCCCCATTTCCACCAGATGTAAAAAGCAGAATGTGTTCCTGTGACATTAGCACCCAGTAGCGCACATACATGTACCATATTTTCATGTGATATGACACGTACATGTTTGTGAAAACTATCTGACGTGGGATGATGTAGTGCATTATTTCTGCATAAATCAGTGACCTACAAATGATGCATCCCCTTCCCAAATTCTTAGAACAGGCAATGTTTGCATTAATGTTAATTCCTTAGATTTAAAACCAGCATCCAAAATACATACAAGTAGAAAGTACAACATATACATGTAACTCAAGTGGTCTAAAACAAGTTCTGAAACTGTTTGTTCAACTTCCTTGAAAGGCTAGATGTGATTTAGAAGGCCTCAACATACATCTAGGGCAAAATTCTTCCCTTATATTATTCTTTACTTGTTATTTCCATTAGTATAACAAATATGCTGTACATTTACTCAATACAATCTCAATTGCATTGTACAGTAATTACAATTGTACTTTGAAGAAAATGAAGCTACATGTAGAACAGTGTAGCTGATTGGGGGTGGGGGGATTATATACATAAAATATGCACACTCTTATATTCCAGATTGGCAGGTCCAAACTTTGGGAAGTCCTGGGGCCTGTTTCATAGAGCTGTTTGTAAAGTTATGCATGACTTTACGAATGACTCAAATATGAAGTGCCGAGTACAATGGCAAAACTTTGTTTATGTCATTTTAAGAAAGTATAATTAATGTCAATTAGATTTTAGATGTCTGTATGTAAGGCCCATTGTTTGTGTATGTTTGTGTATGTGTGGATGTGGGTGTTTATGTGTGTGTGAGTATGTGTGTGTGTGCTGTAGCCTACATGTATATAAGTGTGTGTGTTGTGTGTAGGATGTGTGTGCTGTGTGTGTGTGTGTGTGTTTGTGTGTGTGTGTGCTGTTTGTGTGTGTGTGTATGTGTGTGTGTTTTGTATGTGTGTATTGTGCATGTGTATGTGTTGTGTGTGTGTGTGTACAGTAGGTGAGTGGGTGTTTGTGTGTGCTGTAAGTAAGTACATGTAGGATATGACGTCTAGCTCAATAGCATCCAGGGAGAAGCCATCATTAGAGACAGAAAGCATTTGTGAAATGTGGCTGAAGTTCAAATGCATAGCATAGCTATGACAAGTGTTCTATGTAAAACTCTACGGACTCTGGTATGGAGTGCGGTAGCCCTGGTATTTGTCACATGTCTTGCAAGTGGATTCAGAGTGACTGCATCCACGTCTTAGAGGAGATGTCACTGGAAGAGTCTTGACTAAAACCATCCCATTCCATCCTCCCCGAGTATTGAGATGATTGATAACAATATCAGTTATAAAAGTGCATGGCAATCATTGACTGATCTTCCTGTTTGCATTAATTGTACAAGAGCTGGGGTTGATGTTTTGTTTCATAAGGAGACATTCTTGACCTAGATAATGTGCAATGTTATGAAGCAGTGGTGCCGATGCACTTGTAACATAATTGATTCATGAAATATATTTAGATGAGGTATCTTATCCTCATAGTATGCATATTTGTTGGCAGTGCTTTCTTGTTTAATCCTTTTTGTACTGTACTCAGCTCAACTTTCTACTACACTATAACTATCCTATGTTACATACAGGATATAGTGGACAAACTTACCAACAGGTATGATTGATATTATTTATCAAATTTCTATGTGCTATTTTACTTCCCGTATGATGGGCCAGAGTTCAAAAGCTAAAATCATTAGAACCACAAATGAGGAAAAGGATATTGCACAATATTCTGAGCAACCCTGCATGGGTTCTGTAGTTCATAATCAACCTGGTGAGTAGGCTGTAACTGTGCCACAAATTATGCGCTATAATTCTGAAATATTTTGAATTCCAGTTTTATATAGAAACTGTTGAATTTGATAAGTATTTTTGGGTATAACCATAAAATTAATGATGTAATAATATGAGTTTTTACTCAATTTCCTGCCCTTGATACATAAAATAGCCAGCCATAAAGCAATATATCTAATTCTGTTTTTTCTTGCAGCTTTGTATCACATAGGGGTACTCTAATTGACACTATAGAGGTAGTGAGTGGGTGGGGTTATGGCATTCTTTCTTAATGATTATGACTTGTAAAATGTATTGCGTTAATCTTTTTGTTTTGCAAGTACCGATAGAGAGGCACTTGTTCCAGGATGAAAAATGAAACTAAATTGTTTGCTGGTGTTGGAGCTTAGGATGTCAATCGGTGTGTTTCTACAGAAAATCGTTAAACGGTATTACCCGCGTAAGTATCTAGAATTCCGGAAAACTTTCCTGTAGAAACAGACGCGATGCGGTTTATTGATAAACTGTATCTGACCAAATACGGTTTCTCATAACCACCTTCCTGAGGTGGTTATTGCCGTGTTAATCCATTCAACTTTTCTGTAGAAACACACAGCGAAAAGCGTATCGGGTCTGGCGGAAGTAGGGGTCACCGGTGTGTGTGAAAATACGTGCCTGTGACTGCATATTTTGGACCAGTTCATATACCACAATGCATTGCTAGGTCATATAGGTTGAATTTCCCGATTTCCGGTTGACGCGTTATTTGCGACGCGGATCGGAGTTAATCGGATTATTCATTCTGTAGAAACAGGTTGGTTTAAGGGCGATACGGTTTTTCGATTCCGGAAAAGATAAACCGTTTTCCACTATTTTTCTGTAGAAACACGCTGAATCACTGTATTGCCCAGTTTTCATTCTTAGTGAATAGGCCTATATAAAGTATGCATACAAACAAAAGAGTCAGATTAATGAACATAAACTAGAATCTAATGCAAAAATAAAAAGCTGTTCACAATATACAATAGTCATTTCTAGGTTGAGATGACTGGCCTGGGAGAATGGCTAGGTGAACTTCATGGAATAATTCAAATATGATCGTGTTTATTGCACATACAACTGTTTTGACCACTTGCATTTTGCAGTACACTTTACACCAAGACATCCATGTACATGTACCAAGTACATACATGTAATTTAAATCAGAAGAATAAAAATTGGTTAGTGTTGTGATTGATTTGGCCAACCAAGGATCTCATGTTTTAGAAAGATGGCAGTTTTACATTTACAGAGAGATACATGAAAATAATAATGATGGTTGTATACATGTACATGTATAACAATAATAATAGTAATAATGATTAATGATGGTAATTAGTAATGTGTAGGAGATACACAAGGGTCAGGTGATTTAGCAGTGAGCATCCCCCCCCCAAAAAAAAATCAATTTTCCATACAGGGTTCATTGAATAACAAACATGTACAGTACTACATGTACATGTACTGTAGCATCATTAAAATAAACCTGAAATTAGTACACAAAAATAATTATTGTATTTCTAATCCTGCAGGCGCCACCACTTGTACTCTGGTTTGCCGACAAAAAAAAATCAATATACATGTAGATCTGTTTTTACATACTGTACGATCATGCTCAGGTGCAATTTATTTGGGGGTGGGGGACATGTTTATAACAGTATGAGGATTGGCTATAATTAATGACAGCATTAATGTAGGCTTTCTTGGTGGCTATCCATACTGATACACAGGTTATATGAAACCAGTCTATGACTGTACTCTGACCCCTGGACGATAAGTGTGTATGCATGGTTTGGTTTCTATGCACCTTGTCTAGTTTGAGTCTTGTCATAAAATTCTTTTTTTTTTATTATGTTGAAAGCTGTTGGCTACATGTACCAAGGGTGAAGTAGCCATTGCTTATGAAATAAGTTGTTAGTGCTCTGTATGCAGAAATATGTTGGGGAGCCAGACTTGTTACAGACACACACATTGTAGGCCAATATTCATAGACACACACACACACACACACACACACACATACATGTTTTTGCCACCAATCGAGGACGTAATTTTTTTAATTGATTAATAATATGCAAATGAGGACCTTTGTGTGTGATATTCGACAGTCACCCGCGGACACACTCGGTTCCAACCGGGAACACCCATGTGTATAAAATTTTATGTTTGATTTTTAACAGGCAACCGAGGACGATTTTTGTGCACAGTTAAAAAAAAAAAAATGATGATGCCCTCAAATGATTGCTTTTTAAATTTGCAATCGTTTGCACTAGGTTATGAACCGTGGACTGTCCTCGGTTCAGACATCGTCCGCGGTCTGATAGTGGAGTGTCAGACTTTCGTCCGCGATTGACGGCATTAACATACGCACAAACACACACACACACACACACACACACACACACACACACACACACACACACACACACACACACACACACACACACACACACACACACATTCACACTGTCCAATATTGACATACATGCATATGTATTATTAAAGGGAAATTGTATGTTTGGAAAGTGTCCAAGATGCTTTCAAATAACAGATGAGTTGGCACAAATTCCACAAATTACATTGACTGGTGTGGTGTGGGCATGATCTACATTTAATATTCAGGAAGAATCTATTTTACATTTGTTGTTTGTAGAAAAAAAAGTGACCTTTCATTGTTAGGCTTGGGAATAAATGTGATAAAATGGGAGATATTCAAATCCAAGTGTTATTTTGTGTGGTAGTCTTCATTGATTGGATGAAGTTCACTGTTTACAGCGATGAAAAGCTTACTAATACATTACAAACTTACTTACAAACTTACATGTACAATACTATAGTACTATACTGAAAATATACCAGATTTAATAAATGCTATGCAGGCTGCTTGCTTGTGTGCTTTTTTCATTAGATAAGAGATCACACCCATGCATACATGTACATGTACATGTACATGTATATGGCTAATGATACATGTATAAGGTACATGTATGTTTTCTTTTTATCGTACTGTTTGACCTTATTTTGAAGAAAAGGAAGCAAACAGTACATGTGGGTGATTAGTTCATGCTACATGTAGGAAATGTATCGTCCATCTGTCCTTTCTTCAAGGGTTTTGTACAATGTGCAGGCAAGCAAAACAATTTTAACCAGTATTAAGAACATGCATTTTTATGTCTCCAGTAATAAAGCATGATACAGTAGTAATTTAAGTCATTGGTTGGTTCTGTATACCAATAGTCCCACAGATAAGATATTATGTCATGTTTGGTGCTGCCACTTTGTACTTAGGTTTGAAATATTGCTCCAATAAGAAGAATAATACTGAGTAAAATGAATATTGTGTCATTACAAGTTAACAACAAAACAATTACTTCTGTTGTTACCACCAAGAAAAAAAAACAATGATAATTATGATAATGAGAAGAAGAAGAAGAAAAAGAAGAAGAATAATAACACTAATAATGATAATAATCAGAGTAATAAGAATACTAAGAATAAGAATAAGAATAATATATTTAATCATAATATTGACAAAAATGATGATGATAATAATAATGAAATAATATAAGAAGAATGATAAAAATAATAAAATAGGAATATCATATTTAATTCTAATATTGATAATATTGATAATAAGAATAATTATGATTATACTATTGATAGTAGTAATGAAAGTACATGTAATAAACAATGTAACAATAATAGTTGGATTTAAATTGAGCATTCTACCAACCAAAACAAAGCACTTTACAGTGTATAGGCCTACTGCCTAAACATGAACCGCTTTGTTTACATTAAAAGACAGAAAGTGCACACTATGAAATATTAGCCAAATGTTATTGAAGTTACTAATCTATAGACCTGACAATAAATGTGCACATAGTAAATGTTCAGTAGTGATTTATGCGATCTGTATGTGTTTATAAAGAGTCTGCAATGAAAGAGGCTAGTAGAGGGCAGGAAAATTAATGTAAAGGATTGGCAAGAAACACATGGTGTGTGTGTGGGGTGGGGGGGGGGGAACTACATGTAGGTAATGATTGCAAAGTCTATTTTATTGTAGGATATTGGCCAATAACTTCTTTTCAGTGTTTATAGCTTCATGAAGTTCATTTGATTTTTTGTTTTGGGAATGGGGTGCATGTTTCTAGCTCAAAGGTCTATGTATAAGGCTTTTCAAAACCCAGTAGTACATGTAGGTACTGGATAAGGGGAAAACGGGGCTGAGATCTGTATGAAAGCTCGGTGGTCGATAGGGGTCCTCAGAGGCAGTGCCCCATCATCTTTTTAGTCAGAACTCCAGCCGTCATGGCCGATTGCAGATCCTACACCTGTGAGTTGTTACCAACCACCATATCACTGCGGTCCTGTGCTTGTAAACTTTTATTTCCAGTTTCAATTCATATTTGTCAGTTGATTTTGCTAAGATCATTCCCAGGAGAAGGATCTGAAATTATGCTAATTAATGATTAACCCGGGACACCTCAGGGACAGTGATCCATAAATTTATGACCAGGTGAACAATGAGACTTGTACAGCCACAAGGCTTCATTTACTAGAAGTAAATAGAATTGTTTAAAAAGCTTCTGTTGCTGTATTAATAATAATAATAACAATATTAATAATCCATTGTTATAATTTAAACACATAATATATAACAATTAGATTGTCTCATATTGTAGGCGGTATATAAAAAGCTTTTTGTCCTTTGGATGGTCCTTTGATTTAAACTTAACAATCATTACCTCAGGGATAAAGTTGAGCTTCACTTTTTATTCATAGTCATAAATTAAAAGTAATGGTACTAATTGTTCTGTCCCCAGTGTAATCAGTCATATCAGAGTGTCCAGAGTCGTATGATAAGTTAATAACTCTTTCCTTCCATGCCTATTCTGCTCCTTGCAGCCCATCCCTCCAACCAGCCAGACACCATTTTATAAACAGTCCTCCAGTCACATTGTGGTATGTCTGGAATGTAAAATTTACAACCCTATACCAGCAGCCTTGTAGGACATCAACACACAAGGCTAGGCTAGGGTCCTGGATGGTGTACTTGGACACTATACATACAATATATGTATACTTACTGTGTATATGTTTATTACTACATGTACATCATTTTTTTAACATTTGAATATTCCTAGGTTTTTACCTTGGTTGATATCTTGTTTATTGTGGTGGGGGAGGGGCATTAAAGGTGTACACATGTATATTGTTTAGTCCTTGAGCCTGAAGGTCCTTTTGATATATTCTTACCTTGTATCTACGTATTAGATTAAACATTTATTCATTTATTTATTGATTTATTTATTTATTGATTGATTGATTGATTGATTGATTGATTGATTGATTGATTTATGTATAAATTTATTGCATGCAATTGTCATGATGTGTCCATCCAAAACCAGTGAGTTTGAATATATTATGAAATTAGCTGGGAGAAGAGTTATAAATTTTCCATTTTTGTCCGAACCTGTGAATGTGTTTGGTAAGGGAATTTTGGTATGTACTTTTAGAAATTGGTATTAAGGCCCTTTGTATGATATTATTTTGAGATTATTTGACTTTTTTTCATCAGTAGAATGAATTGCTTTATAAATTGACAACACATCCACTATAATTCATCCATTTAAAGCCAAGTTCTAGTTTTGGGAATTTTTGTTATTGAAAACTTTATTGCCGCCAAAAGTCATAACCCTGCAATAATATGATTCTGAATGTCTTTAGTTTTTTTTAAAATAATTAATGAAAATCTCGGGGGACCCCCCAAAATGTTATCATTTAGCAATAACTCGATTATAGTTTCCCGTCACATTTTTTTTCAGCCTCGATAATAGGAACTATTTCATTATTTCATTATTCATTACACGCAGCGAATTTCATTATTTACTTTTTTTTACAAACCTTAAACCTGCTTTTTTGTCATTCCATCTGCACATTTCCATTCTAACAGGTTCTAACCCAAAACCTGTAGCAGTGAGAACCCTTTGATGATTCATACGACCAACAGCACGGTCTGTGAAAACGAAAATACAAACCAATATTGGTCATTTTAACCATTTCCCATCTAAAACTCCAAAACCAACGAAAAAGGTGAGCTTGAAAAGAATTTTCAAATAATGAATTCATTCTCAGAATTTGGCTGCTAACGCGGCCCAAAAATCATAACAAGGGCCGGGTGACGGAAACTCATCATCAAGTTCATTAGCCTTATAGGCATCTAAACGTTAAAGGCTTTAAGGTTACATGTGTTATACCTCATCTGAACAAGCAGACGTCGCCTTTCAGATGAGGTATAACTCATATAACCTTTTTTAACCCCTTTGGATGCTATAATTTAAAAATGTAGTCAAAAATGTCGGGTCGCCCCCCCCCCCGACATTTTCATCTAATTAATAACAAAAAACACCAAAGCACAAAAAAAGTTATATGCGTTATTACCTCATCTGAAATAGCGCTGAGTCTCTCTTTCATTGATATAACACATGCAACCTTAATCCTTGTTTCAACCCTTTGGATGCTTTATATATTAAAATATAGTCGAAAATCTCGGGTCCCCTCGAGATTTTTCATTAATTTAATTTCAGAAAAAACCTAAAGACATTCAGAATCTATTTTGCAGGGTTATGACCTTGGGGCAATAAAGCTTTCAAAAAATGACAAAAATACCAAAACTAAACTTGGGCTTAAGCACACTGTTTGCTTCTGAAGAGGTGGGAAGATCTCTCGCTAGAACTCGCTAAAATAAATGTAATATTGATCCCCTATCCATGATACACTGGGTGTTTGTTCCAGTTCAGTCTTCATTTTTCACACTTCACAGAGTGTTGTGAATGAACTTGTTTTCATTGAGATGTGACATACATGTAGATGTATCATGTGCCATTTTATGCAATTACAGCCATGAGTAATTAGCTTTGCACCTGGGAACTTTCCTGCAAAATCAATCATAATCATGTTATCCTACTTGGTAGTTTAGCCAGCTCTCTTCATACACAACTCTAAGAACACTAAAGATTTTACAAGACTGTTCTATACCTTACCTATAAGACTGTATTATTATGTTTCTTTATTACCTTGTATCGACTGGCATTACTGTACCTGTAGCTTCCCAAACCAGGTTACAAATACTTTTTTTTTAATCATATGGGGCAACTTTCTTGTCTGATTTACTTTATAATAGTTTCATTATTACATACATGTACATTGATCCCTGTGTGCAAAATAATGGGCTACTGTGTGTTTGTATGTGTGTGTGTCTCTGTCTGTGTGTGTTTTTT
>JZLH01S0537982.1:0-11397 GCA_001188425.1 Eucidaris tribuloides
AAAAAGAAAGAGATATTCCTCTGTTTTCCTTTACCAGAATAATATCTTTTTTTTTTATTTACTTATTTTTTTGATTAACTAAATTTTGACTTCTGGCCCATTTAAGTATTAGATGTTTTTTTCATCACTTCCAGACAGGGGCGCTACCTAGACCTTTTTGAGTGGGGGGTGTAAGAGCCTAATTACCGACAATTTTTTCCGCAAATTACGCGACGGCAAACGTCTATACATTACAACCGTATAAAGCTCTGGGCATGTTCAATAATGTACCTAATCAATTTTTACTGGCACCCCTCTTACACCTTGTTAAACAATTTCATTCTCCCATTTGAAATAAGCCACATAAATCTTGTATTTTGCTGGAGTGCAAAAAGGTGTGGCGATTGTTGATTGATAATGAATTGGGGAGGGTCCTGGAGGGGTTCCCCTCCCAGGGTGAGAAATTTGATATTTTTGGCCTTGAAAAGGTGTGTTTCAGCGGCCCATTTTTCAAATTTTTCAATTTTGTCAATAATTTGCCGTTTTTATTGGTCTCTTGCGGTTTGTACAAAAGTTTTGGGCAATTGTTGATATGCGTTAAATTGGGAGGGTCTGGGAGGGGTCCCCCTCCCAGGGAGAGAAAATTTTTACATTTTTACCATTGAAATGTGCGTTTTCTAAGCGCTATTTTTTCATGAAGGAATACATAATTGGAATTTCTGTGGCAAAGGTTGTTGCGAATGTTGTTTTTGTGACAAATTGGGGAGGGTCTGGAGGGGCTTCCCCTCCCAGGGTTCGAAAATTTGACCATTTTGGCCTTGAAAAGGTGTGTTTCAGCGCCCAATTTCATGAAGGAATGCATGATTGCCTCTCTTTTTGTCTTGCAAAAGTGTGTGCAATTGTTGCATTATTTGGGGGGTCTTCGGAGGGTGTCATACTTAGGATGAGATAACAGAATTTAATCATTTATAATATGAAAGTTGAATTTTTTATTGCGCGAAGGAAGCAAAGCGAGCGAGCGCCTAAACAGCATGTCAGTTTTCAAAGCGTCAGGAACGCTGTCTTTTCAGGGTATATAAATGTTATTCTCTGATATTATCGACAAAATAGTATTTCCAGGTGAAACAAATGGTCAAGGGGGGCAAACTATATACCAATATTATTAGACCCATTCTATTTAATAGTTTGGCTTGAAGTTCCTCTCGTTTTGAAATCTATACAGCGGTCATTATGTTTGACAAACATTGCTTTTCTGAAGCCTTTTTCATGCCGGTGTAATTCATTTCAACTGTTTCGTTTTTCATCTTAATATTCAATAAGCATTTCCCCTTCTTTTTTATTTATGCCATACACATTATGACTGACATTTTGGGTAAAAGGAAAGTTTATAAAGTATGAGTTAATTTGCGAGCGAGAGGAGCGAGCGAGTTTGAAAATTTCCGCATTTTACATTAAGAAATTCAATTTATTGCATATTTTTTGTTGGTTATTGGACATTTTTGTTGACACAAGATGACTTGGTTCTCTGTTCTATTACTGACGACAAGACGACCTATGATAATACATTACCGACAAAGCTTATATTACCGGACAAATCATCGTCAACAAAATCTTGGTCGTTATGCGAGCGAGCAGAGCGAGCGAGTTTTGAAAAAAATTTGCGTTTTTACACTTCAGAAAGTACCATTTCTTGGTTGTTTTTGTGGGTACTTGAGACATTTTGTCGGTAAAAGATTGACGTCGTTCTCTTTACGACGACATGACGTTATTATAAAATGATTGACAAATCATCGGCAAAGCACCGTCAACGAAAAGTCTTCGCCGTTATGCGAGCGAGCAGACCGAGCGAGTTTGAAAAATTTTGCGTTTTTTACACTTCAAAACTGCCATTTCTTGAGTTATTTTTCTCGGTACTTGAACATTTTTGTCGGTACAAGATGACGTGGTTCTCTTTCTTATTACTGACGACGTGACGTTATGATAATACTGACTTACAAATTACCGGCAAACGCACCGTCACACAATTCTGGTCGTTATCGAGCGAGTTGAAAAAAATTGCGTTTTAGCCTTCAAGAAAGTGCCATTTCTTGCTATTTTTCGTCGGTACTGTGAGACATTTTGTCGGTTACAAAATGTCCTATATGTACCGACAAAACTCGAAATATGCATTATTGGAGGGCAATTGTCCCTCCTGCCCCTCCCCCTTTGCTACGCTAGTGATTTTTCTTCTTCTTCTCCCTTTCTTCCTTTCTTCTTTCATTTTCCTTGTTTTTCCTTCGCTCTCATTTTCTTTCTTTCCTCCTCTTTTTCCTCCTTCTTTTCTCTCCTCTCCTTTTCCCTTTTCCCTTTCTTCTTCCCTTCCCTTTTCCCTTTCTTCCTCTTTCCCTTTCTTTTCTTCTTTTTCTTTCTCCTTCTTTCTTTTTTTTTCTCACGTCGACCTTTTTTTTTTCATTTTTCCCGACGGCCAGCGCAGATTTGCCGACAATATCCAGATCATGGGGGGGTGTCACACCCCCCCCACACCCCCCCGGTAAGGTACGGCCCTGCTTCCAGAATTATGGATACTTGGGCAAAACAATCTGTTGCTTCCACCCCTTTTTCTTTGGGGTGTCGTCAGCTGTACCCATCCAGGATCGACGCATCTGCCCGAATGTAAATTAGAACAAAAACGGACTTGAATTTGTCATTAAATAAATCATTAACGAATATTCATATTTATATTCATCGCCATCTCGGATTATACGGCCAATCGATTATACAGAGAGATCTCTGTTATCTCGGACAATGGCTTATCAGTCATTACGTGTAATTGATACACCTTTATCAGAAGTGTACACAGAAAAACATGCTGGTTATCAGGGACAGGTAAATAAGTGTCACAATGTGGAGGTCTGTTTTGCAATTTGTGCATGGTCTTTGGGTTTTTATAGAACAACTTATGGCATGTGTACCTCCCCCCCCCCCCCTATACTGTGTTTGTACATTATCTCTCTTATCCGGCCATATCAACTTATCCGATGGCTGCTGGTCCCAACGTAGCCGGTTAATCGATTCGTAATCCCTAAATCATACAATGGACAAATTGTGCTCAACAGCTTACAAAGAAGTTATTAATTTTCAAAGTTTATCGCATCAACCATCGCAATGTAAAGTTAGACCCTAGACCAGCCATATCACACGAAGCTTGAACAAAGTACAAGTTTTATTTCATCCTTCAATCAGTTAATGATAACGAAACCTTACTATAAATACATGACAAGACCAACATATTATCAGTAAAAAATACTTCACGAGGCCATATCTTATCGCTCTTTCATTAATGATTAATCATTTGAAATGGATTGGGAACGGCCCATATCTTCTGGTATAAAGTACAACAGATGCTCTTAAAAATATATTTCGTGTTGGCCCTCACTGCACCATGTCTATTTCAAAATTACGGCACACATTTCTACCCAAACGCAGTGGAAAGAAGAAACTTTTCGATTTCGGTGAAGTAGCGGCACCATGAATGAAGGGGTCTCTACTTAGTGATGACGATTGTGGAGACCACGAGCTTTCTTAGCATTTTCATGAGACTCAAGCGTAAGAACTTCAATTTATTAATCACATACTTCCCCTATTTTTAAGCGTCTACAACTGTTAAATATATTTGATATAAATGTATTACAAACTGCGATATTCATGCTTAAATTAAAACGAAATCTTCTCCCTGATTACTTTAATTCTATGTTTGTCTGTAATAGACAAATTCACTCTTACAACACAAGATCTTCTGAAAACTGTCATCTATATAATCCCAGAATAGTACTCTCTCATAGATCAATACGACATAAAGGTCCCGATGTTTGGCATTCACTTCCACTTGAAATAAAACAATGTACTACGTTATCATCATTTAAAAAGAAATTTAACAAATGAATTAATTGCATTATATGATTGATTGAATCGTAGTATGAGAAATCCACAGTGTGTTATTTTCTGTATTTTCTGCAATTACTTGGTTTTAATTATAAACACTTACCCCTTAGTTTACAATTCTTAATCTTTTTTTTTTCTTTTTAACTCCCAGGGCTGGTGGGTGACTTAACTTGAATTGGGGAGGGGATGGTTGGTTAAGGAGGGATAGGGTAGACAGAGGTATATCATCCAATCTAACAATTTATAATATTATCTAATCTATACTGACTATGTTCATTTCGGGGTTGTCACATTTCAAGCCTTGTGCTTCGCAACTACCTCCATTTCCAATATTTTTACCTGTATCCTGTATATACTTCAGTGACAATATTTCATAACCTATTGTATTATTATTGTATATTGTATATTTGTTTGCATTATACTGGTTTTATGATATGTGGAAATAAATAAATTGAAATTTAATTGAAATTGAAACTTCACCTGAACGGCCTGGGAGTTCTCATTTGATGCAGAAAATGGTATTATGTTCATCATATATTTGAAATTCCGCTAATATATATAAATGTTAATTTACAATACATTGTTACTTTCGTTGGAAGGGACATTGTCAAATATATGTTCTTCATCTAACATATTAGCGGGACACTAAACTTACTAGATTTGACTCATAATTTACCGTTTTGAAATACGAAATAACTAGTGATTCATGCAATTTCTCCCCATGTTTCTTCACGAAACAATAGAAATCAATCTATTCATATTTTTCCTCCTCGTTCCATTATTGTGCATTTTTTCATATATTAGTCAGTTGATTTTTGTTTATTACCTAAAAAATTACTTAGTGTTAGCGCTTCGAGTATAAAGTAGTTAAATTCGCAATTTCTGTATCAAAAAGGAGTGGAAATGGTTCACTCATGGAGGTGGTGAATATTTATTCTTGAGCTCACCCCCGAAGAAGCAGCAATCGCTATTTTTAATTCTAAATTCCCTCTAAATTCATTCTTTTTTCTTTCTTTCTCCACAATTCACCACTTAAAGCCAGTTCAAACGACTTAAAGCCCAAGTATAGTTTTGGTAAATGGTAAAAATGAAATGCTGTGCTATTACGGTTTCAGATAAACCTACATGTATACATGTATAATCTATCATTGCCCTGAAACTCTTCCATTCTTTAGACACTATTCTGTGTCTAAAAAAATGGACTAATCGGGAAAAAATATTTAACGCATTTAATTTTCTCAAAAGGTATGTGTGTTTGGTATCATATTAAAGCAGAATAAATTTTCTTTCTGATAAAATCAATTTCATTTTATTTATTTATTTACTTTTAAAAATTAAAAGTTATGATTACTTTTGTGCAGTCACGCAAAATCACGTTTGTCCCACTTTTGTGCATTGGTCATAATAACTGAATTGGTGGTATCGTTGCTTACAGGAACTCATAAAAACTGAATTACAAAAATCAATAATAAAACAAATAACAAATGCATTTTGTCTTTCAATATGTTTATTAATGATTATCTGGTAAATAAAAAATCAAACTCCAAATAACCCTCACTCGGCATTGAAATGATATTGCACATGTTCATGTCTTCTGTTTACCAGACTGCATTCACACTGACATCATGATAGTCTGCACATCACATTCATTTAATAGGCCTTTTGTCAAAGTTATATACCCCCTTTGTACTATAAATAATAGGAAATCAGAAATGTACAACCTGAAAAATCTGTTCGTTCAGCTGAATTGAACGATTACACATTACTTTTTCACACTCGCAGTGAGTTACGCAGAACCTGCATATGTATAGCGCATACAGTACACTGGGACAAACGCGATTTTGCATCATTGCAGAAAAATCAATATATCTCACGATTGACAAAACCAAATGAAATGAAATAAATTGTATTGCAATGTATGGCCTATTAGCTTTATGACAATACCCAACATAACAAGGTTGGATATGAATGTTATATGGTAATTTTTTTTTTTTACTTGGACCATTTTTTTGAGATAGACTGTATACTCAAAATGTCATTCTCTGTAATGTGCACATATACCACTATACGCTCTCCGATAATCTAAACATAACAATTTGTCACTACAAACAATTTTCAGTAGGTCCGATCTGTTTTCTGACGTCTGTGGTGATAATATAATACTTCGTGAAAGATTGACAACAAGTTGTCTGATCGACCCCGAAACTCTACACATGCACTATAACCTCCCAATTAGGATTTTCCGAAATAGATTCTTTTGTACGTTTTGTTTTGATGATTGTATGCTTTCTATCTATCTATTAATCTACACTCTAAATTTCTTAGATTAGAAATTAATCCAAGCGCCTGTTATTAGGGACCAGACCAATATTAGACTAAGAAAATTTTAATCAATAAGATTCATTCCATTAGATTTAGATTTTTAATCTAATTTTGATTTGGTCCTTAACTAAAGGCGCTGAGATTAATTTATAATCTAAGTAATTTAGGGTGTATCAATCAATCAATCAATCTATCTATCTATCTATCTATCTATCTATCTATCTATCTATCTATCTATCTATCTATCTATCTATCTATCTATCTAACTATCTATCTATCTATATATCCGGGTATTTATCTATCTATCTATCTATCAATATAAAGATGGAGTTTAAAAATTAAAGGCAAGGTTCACCCTGACATCAAGTTGGTTTTGATAAAAGCAGAACAATGAGAAAAACATATTAATGAAAGTTTGGCGAAAATCCACCAAAGAATAACAGAGTTATGAAGTTTCAAAGTTTTAAATTTGTGACGTCACATGCGAACAGCGCCCCATAATGTCATGTAATATAAATTCCATAAATTGTCATTTTTTAGTGGTTCGTGATAATTGAATGTGTTTTTTTTTTCATAGAAGCCTGTATAAAATAATGTTTCTGATAATATATTGAATGTACAAGTAAAATCGTTTTCAAATTTTTGAGAAAACGGCACTTTATGAAGTTTATATCACATGACATATGGGGAGCTGCTCGCATGTGACGTCACAAATTTAAAACATTAAAATTCGATAACTCTGTTATTCTTAGATGGATTTTCGTCGAACTTTCGTTTCCCTCGTTGTTCTGCGTTTATTAAATCCAACTTGACGTCAGGGTGAACCTTGCCGTTAAGACAAGACCATACCCATATACCTTTCGGAATAAAGAGACTGTAACGATATCATTTATATCGTATTAAATCAAAATCATATAATAAAAAAAGAAGGCATATGGTTAGAATCCCGCCATTTTGTACATCCACATGAGATAATTTTTATGGTGTACCGGTTATTAGAGGTATTTATCTTAATGTAAATTGGACCGCAGATATAAATCACACCACACCCAATATACTGTACAAAGTCTGTATTTATTTCTATGATTAGATAATTTGGTTGCACAGTAACGGGATTTACTTTGTGAAGTTAATGAATAAGCAAACCATAAAATGTATCAGGGATTCGTTAAACATTACTTCATGCAATCGAAACTGAAAGGACCTTTGTATGTATGTATTTTCTATTTATCTTTTTCTCATCGAATGAACGACACATCCATTAGAGTACAGAACATATACATATATTGTAGCATACGGTAAAATAAATATACGATATGTACAATTATTATGATATAATATACATTACATTATAAATATGTAACATACAAATAACATGTAACACAATATATATTTGTTAAATTTTATGTTATATACAATATTTAGCTTGCAATATGTGAGAAACGCACCTACATGTATTCCTAATGTTAGATTTGTAAAACCCAATGAACTTTTGTCTTTGAGTGTGAAGATACCAATGTCTGATGAACAATTTTCTCGAATATCAGTGATATTTAGCTCACATCTTCTGTACTCCCGACATCAAAATCACATCAAAATTGTGGGGTAAATTTTGAGTGAATACTATGCTCTCACCAATGCAAAATCTGTACCAGTTCTCAGTGCACACACGTTTCTCTTCGCTACATAAAATAGGAATGCAAATGAATGAATGAATGAATGAATGAATGAATGAATGAATGAATGAATGAATGAATGAATGAATCAATCAATCAATCAATCAATCAATCAATCAATCAATCAATCAATCACTGAATCAATCAATCAATCAATCAATCAATCAATCAATCAATCAATCAATCAATCAATCAATCAATCAATAGATAGATGGAAACTTTAATTGATAAATTAACGAATTGATCAAATAACTCCTTCTCCTCTTCCTACTACTACACTCTAAATAACAGGGATTTAAAATAAATCCTGATCAGCTGTGAATAGGGACCAGTCGATTTTGGGATTTAGATTTAAATCTTAACGATTTATATTTAATCCACAAATGCTTAAAATTTCAATCTGAAAGATTTAAATCTAAATCCCAAAATCGACTGCTCACTATTCACAGCCCATCAGGATTTTTTCTAAATCCCTGTAATTTAGAGTGTACGATTACTACTACTACTTATAAGAAAAATACAATAATATTATATGATGAATGGTGTATTCGTGTTATATCTTGATTAATTATAGGAAAGTGTTTTTTTAATATTTCTGATGAAACATTCATCTCTTAAGTCCGTTCATAAGTCTTCATTTCAATTTTAAAGAACTTTCTTTCAGTATCCATTATTGATTATCTGAATCCTAAAGCATAGCTGTGATGGACTTAAAATCTGTTAATCAAGTACTGTATCATCTATTGATGACAATAAATTATTCTGAGCTATGCTTTACACAATTTTTTTTTTCTCTACGACATCTCAGGAGAATTTTTCTGTATCAATAATGTGACATTTTACCCGTGTTATTTCTCGTGCAACAAATCCTTCAGTAGAAATACATGTAGGTTTCAAGTCGTAATTTTCCACTAAAAGGACAAAAAGGTGGTGCATGTAACAAATGAGAATGTTTTCAAGCTTAAACATTCTCACACAATATATATTTCTATCCGCATTCTAACCAAACCCCAATGGGAGTGATAAACATGATACTCAAACCCACTCAACAATCTCAATTTTGTGTACAATTTCTCATCAATAGGAACGGATGATTGGCTTTCCATCATTGGATAGACGCTTGCTTGTCCGCCTCATCGTTGGTCTAAAAGTAGATTTGTGAAATGGTATGTAATCAGAAGTACAGAGAACGCTAGAAGCGGTCAGAAGCAATATAAGTAAATATGATCAAATCGTAAATATAGATATATAATTTCAAACGAACAGAATTTCTTGTTTAAGCGAACATTTCCTCAAAAGAATAATTAATAAGAAAGACCAACCAACCACCAGAAAAATAACACATTATAATGGACATGCTACGTGTCCTGAACAGTTGACACTTCACTAATGATTCACTGACAAGGAAATAATAGTTGTACTTAAACACGGGTTGTAATTGGATTTTTTTGCCAATTCGAGATGAAACAAGAAGCAGCATCACACTCACGATTTGTCTGAAATGGCGGGTCTGGTTTACACGATTATGAAAATGAAATGCAGTTGTACCATCTTCTATTATCTACCGACGGAAATCCAGCAATATCACTAAATGAGCAGTGATTTGTTTTTTTTTAAAGAGATAACAATAACACGTAGAACAACATTCCTAACGACACACTTGTATACACAAAAACGTCAATAACTGACACTCAATAATGTGAAAACAATTTTTCGTTGCTTGATTGATCGTGGGAATAAAGGTATTTTTGGCGGGTTAAGAAATGAATAGCAGGACTACAGTTTTCTTAAAGTATGTGTGATCTATGATGTGAAAATATAAGAAAAAATATATCCGACTGTAAAATTGAGTGACACATTTATATTGTAACTATGGTCAAAAAGGATACTGAGGTCACACATACAAGGATGTTGTAAGTCCAAGAACGACTCGTGTTACTTTTATGGGGTATTTGAAATCAAATAATTTTTCACATCATATTTTTTTCTTGAAATGTGGCTGTCGCTGGAAAGGGAGAGAATGATAATGAAGATGGAGATGGCGATAAATATGAGAAGGAGTTGGAGGAGATTGTTGGAGATAGACGTTAGTTTTGGATGAGATGGCCCATCTACAGAACCCAATTCTTAGAAACAGATACGAGAATTTCATGGGAGCTGAAACATGGACACGCTGGTGAGATTTACCATTTTCTGAAAAATTTAATTATCAGGATTAAAATCATAATGTTGATATATAATTATATTCAAATACATCTCGATGAAATGAAAGTTTATTCTGTACCCGCCATCAATAAAAAATAAACATGGATTATTAAACTTTTAATTTCCCCCAACCCCTTTGGCATCTTTACATTAGTGTTAACGGTTGTAATTATTATGCAAATTTCACATCATGTCCCGACTGAAATAAAAATCGTATCATTTTCAGTGTAAGCTATGCAGAACAGCACGTTATTAGTGCAAGTTTAAGCACTTGTCCCAGTTGTTAGGTATGAAAATAATACACACTGGCCATTCGTTCTGTATTTCTGTAAATCTCCGGTATTAGTCCCAATATGCCATCAGTTAATGAATACCTGTACATGGAGAACCGAGAAGAAATATTTTGCCGCAATTCCTCCTCAGGATCAGAAAAATTATTAAAATATTTAATGTCTTACCTTTTAACCTTCACAAGGTAATATTAATGGTGGGCCTAAATAAATAATTACGGACTTAATATGGAATATTTTTTTTGAAGTTGACAACAAAAATTTAAAACTATACGTACAATGATCGTTAACCACTGTTAAATTATTTTGTGTCACTTTCTTTTCTTTTCTTTACAGACAACATCTCCAACTCATTACGATAGCCTGGTCTGAAAAAAAATATCAAAGGATAAGGCAGGATTTGCACCAACGCCGAAAGTATACCTGACAGATATCCAGGAAAATAACATAGAGACGAAGTTTCAAAAAAAAATCTGGAGTATTATCATCCTAATTCAGTTTTGATATAGAAGAATTCATTTGACTGTCATGATTTTTCAAAATACCATTGTGTGCAAGAAGTAAAAAAAAAATCAATCAATCAATCAATCAATCAATCAATCAATCAATCAATCAAATGATTATCGAATCAATTAATCAATGTGATTTCTTGGGTCACACTATCCATTTATACATATCACTTGTCATATTTATCAGTCATTTAATTAGAGTCAAGAAAATGGTTTGCTAGATTTCTAAGGATTTCTATTCTGAGAAAATTATGCATAGTGAACATTACGAGTAATGAATAGCAGATATTATGGATACAGTAGTAAGTTGACCCCAATGTCTTTGGATTCCCTTCATATTCTGTGAAATCTCAGGAAAAGAGAGGATGCTGGAGGATTCTAAAATAGAGACAAGACAACCCAAATCATGTTCTAATGCATGTTTATAGAAAAGAGCTGAAATAAAACATTCAATCTGTAATGAGACTTTAACATTGGCCTTTGTTGTAATTCCAT
>JZLH01S0538071.1:8388-19756 GCA_001188425.1 Eucidaris tribuloides
CACACACACACACACACACACACACACACACACACACACACACACACACACACACACATCACACACACACACATACACACACACAAACACAAAACACACACACACACACAAACCCACACACAAACACACACACAAACACAAACACACAATTACACAAATACAAAATTCACACATGCACATGCACTCATACACAGGTACGCACATACACACGCACATACACACGCACACAAAAACATGGGCACACAAACATCTATTATAGGTGAAAATCAACTTTCATCCGTATCTTACACATGTATAAATGGTTAAACATTTTTTGGCATCAAATTGTCGAATCATCTTTTTTTAAAGTCTTGCTGCAATTTACTGCACAGCTAAACGTACCAAGTCTCTCTCCCCGTTTTTACTACGTTTTTGTTAGTTCTGTATTAAATCCACACAAACACAAATATTGTACGAAAGTATACCATGCCGTATGCATAGTATATACTCACACACACAAAGTCATATCCAAATGTGTACATTAGCAGAATGAGAAACCAAGCGAGAAGGAATACAAAAACAATCAATGCACTGGACAGTTTACCTTTATTAGAAAATTATGACCAGAAAGTTGCACATTGCACTACTAGAACAGATCTTGACATATTATTCATTGCATTTGTTGTATTTAATGTACTCTACATAGTTGCAATTTTTGCCAAAAGAATATTTCGTCTGGACCTTAGAATACGTCAGTGGACTGGTGATTTCGAAATGGGAAAACATGGTGTACGAAGATCTTCATGCCACAAATAACTCAAACCCTAGGGCCTTATACATAAAACGTTTACCACAAAAAAAAAAAATGAAAAATCTATTGCATCGCATTTCCACCTCTCTGAATAATCCCTTTCATTCACTTAATAATAATAAAAAAATGGTTGGTAAAATGTGGAAACTCCTGTTAGCATGATTGTACCATCGATTTTACCATAAGGGAAAACAGAAAAAAAATCCGGTTTCATAACCAGAGTTTGGGAGTTTTATCCGGTAAAACGTTTATGCAATCTGCCCAAACGGCCTTCTAAAACAAAAAATGTGTTTTCACTTCTTTGTAAGTGTTTTCCTTATACAAAATAGTATATTGATCAGTCACACAATCCATTTGAATCAACCTATCAATTGATCGATCGAACAATGAATTAATCATTCATCAGTCAATCAATCAATATGATCCATCAATCCATGTTTTAATTAATCAGTCAATCAAACCAAATGAATGAATGAATGAAATGAATGAATGAATGAATGAACGAATGAACGAATGAATGAATGAATGAATGAATGAATGAATGAATGAATGACTCAATCAATCAATCAATCATCAAACAACCCGGACGTTTGTGTAACTGTAGTTTGCATATTATTCAGATTATGAACAGAACAATAATAATCTATTCAGGACTGGGTCTCACCCACGTTATGATATCAAAATTGAAAAAGAAAATCGGATACACCGGTGATAGATAAAAGCCTTTGCATGTAATAGCGCGTCCCCGGGGGGGAGGGGGGACTCGACTTACATGTGATACCTAATGTGCCACCGAAAGTCGAAAAATTCGGGGGCTCTTGGAACAGGGCTTGAGACGCGAAAATGACGGGATCTCGGTAACTGAGGTGCTATAATAGGTCTTCAGGAAAATACCTCAAATGCTATTCCTTATGTCTCTTGGAACTGCACTGTCGGTCGATATTGTTTTGTTGCGTCGCTCGTGACTTATAAGGCAATGCCTGGCTCCGGCGCGGTCCGAATAATATATATCGAAAGGCTCCCACCCAGCCTGAAACGTGGATAACTCTTGCCCCGGCCCAGTGTCTTTCGGATCTGATACAAATTCAAATATTTTTCCTTTTGGTGATCTTCTGAAATATTGACGTTGCCTCTTTTTAACGGAAATTTGGTGTCTCTTGAAAATGGGTTGGTATCTAATCCGCGTGACACATAGGTATCACACAATAAGTGCCCCCCCCCCCCCGGGTGTGCGTCGCGAAACATCATCTTTTTTTCTTCACAACACTGTGTACTTTATGATAAAAAAATTCATGTCGTAATTTGAAATCTTATGCTGGTATTAATGAACCCAAAATTCATTTTGGTATATTCCTGACAATCTGCTGCCCATACTTGAATATTGCTAAATAAAGCGTCTTTTGAGATATGATACATTTTTCTCGTATCATGAACATTTTCTTATACATGTACATGCACGTACACAGTTTATAATTGAAAGTTAGCGTACAGACATAATACACGAATCTTGATTGTCGACGTTCAAATATTAGTCATAATAATCTTCTTGTCACATAATATTTTGTTCGTTTAGAGTGAAAATATGATACAGGTAATCGTTTTCCACATAAAATAGTACATTATATTATAATATCTCTGTGTAGTCTTACAAAGCTTAGAATTATAGCACGGAATGTACCGACTGAATGCAATTTCCCTTTTACACATAACTTATTTACAAACTTATCTGTATTTATATATATTTACAAATTATCTGAACTTAATTACATTTTTTTCGAACTCCATCCTTAAAGTGAATGGTATCAGTACGTTTTGTATTACTTTAACATAATTCAAAAATATTTGGTCAAATAATCTACACAGTGAGTCTTAACAAATAGTACAAGTGAAATTCATTTTGCTGTTATATCGAATTCGTGTACAACCAAGTTGAGGTGGATATGATTATGAAGGTAAAAGTCATACATTTTGATATGAATTATCTCATTTCGTTTGGTTGTGTCATTCCCGAGTTATGGTGAATTTTCTACAATTAATGTATACGCAAATAGTGTTTGTGCCACTACCTCCTTTTGTCTACGTTATGCAGATTTTATACCATACATTGTATTTAAAAAAAACACACACACATTAAACGTCGTTAAAATGATTGCGAAATGGTTCTTTTATCACCGGAAACACATTTCAAGTATTTTAAAGTTGTATTGTTTTACTATTTCTATATTTTTTTTTACTATTTCTATTCAGAAGTGGAGGCATTACATTAACAAAGGACACGAAATTATAATATATGTGCTGTTCAATATGGCTGCCCAGCAGCGGCCTCAGTTTTCTCTTAAGAGGAGAGAGTTCATTTTAACACAACGAAACACAAGATATTACATATTGCATCAAGAATAAATATTTCTGGGGACTCTCTTAATATTGTTTTTGTAATGACGGTTGTTAAATTGCTTTAAATTGCTTTAATTTATATTGTGATTGATACATTCTGATTTGAAGCCTCACCACAGAAAAAAATGTCAATGTTGAATCCGTATTATGAATAGCGACCCTTATGAATATTTTTTTTTTATGAATAGCGGTCCTTATGACTAGGGATCGGACCCTATAAACCAGGCATATGACGTTTAAACAGACAATCCATGTACCCATTCACTTAGCGTGTACAACCGACACGCATTCGTGTAAACGAAGTGATTAAGCTTTAACACACAGATGCACCATTAACCATATTGTTGTCGGGTACAACACGATAAATCAAAGGACTGGAATCATTATTTTTTTTGAAGGGTGGAGGTAGTGGGGAGCTAACACTGAACCTTTATGAAAACCGAGTTCAAAAATGTGCACGATGTTTTGCTTGTTGTATATGTATAGATGATTTCATTCTTACAAAATGGGTACAGAATAGAAATTTGACCGTGTACATGCATAATCGACTAGCATTTCTGCACGTTTACACCTGTAAAAAAATAAACGGTAACATATACGTCTACACTATCTCTTGGTTGGATTCGCGTGAAGCGTAGGCAAGGGTTCCAGTAATGCCGGCTTTCGAATCGCCGTTCCCTCGGTGACCTGACCCGACCTTTCACCTTTGAACTCGCAGTTGAGGGGTGAAATGGTCAGGTTCTGGAGATCTTGTTCGCTGCTACAAGTGACACCTCGATTTATCATACGTTGGGTCATCGGCAAAGTGGCCGGGAACTTCACTTCTTTTGTCGACTGAAACAAGATATGAGAAAAAAAACAACAACGCTGAGTGAAGTATAGATTTTTCCGCTCATTTTCATACTTAACTGTTAATGTGCCAGATAATTTAAACCTCTATGGCCTTTATGTGTATTATTTGGGGCAGATCTGCGACTTCGGCACGTTAAGAGTTAATCCAATAATACAAATTGCCAATTGAGATTCGTCAGAGCTGTCAGGGTGATTGACAACTATAGTCTGACAAGTTTTCCGATCTGTTTTACAGATAAAAGACAAAGACACACAATACAAGCAAAGTCTCCAAGACAAAATACCATGGGGACCAATTGGGATGAGAATTTAACTAATTTTCTTAAACAAAAACTAATTTGCTTTATACATCTGTCAGTCGTTTACTAGCGGGGACGAATCATCGTGACAACTTAACTATTTTGAATTAGAAATATTTGCGACTTGTTGACGAATGACGAATTGAAAAGGCAAATGACCAACTGAAAATAGCATTTACACGCTCTGCTCTCCTCGAGACGAAACTAAACTGAAAACAGACGAAAATTCATAAGAGATGACGAGTAATGTTGCAATAGATCTCCCATTTAAGAACTGGGTCACACCTGTTTCATGTACATTGCAGAATTCCTTTTTGTTTATGAATTCTATCTCAATGGAAAAAATATTAGTGAAGGTGACACCTGTTTCACGTACATTGCAGAATTCTTACTTGTTTGCAACTTCTAACAGATCAGTTTACTAATCATATTCAAATGTCATGGATTTTTTCGTCCTTGGAGATTAGCAAGGATCTAATCCATTAAAATAAACTGGTAATTATCTTTACGGACGTTTTAAGGGAAAAGTATACCTTAGAGGAGAAGCTTCACTGTGTGACATAATAAGTAACATGGGCACATAGACATTTTTTTGTGTGATTACCGTAAGGAAATAATTTATTAACTTTGAAAGTCATCATGAACGACACTAGGTAAGAAAAACACATCTTTGTACTTCACGTTTTTTTCCGGGCACGTCTCTTTGAGCCACAAGACCCATGCGTAATGGAACTCTAAGCACACAACCCAATTAAGACATGTATTCTTTCATGAGAAACATATTTTTTCCAGAAAATAACGTGGACTTATTAGACGCATTTTTTGGACACATAACAGTAAATATTGGGACAAAATTTGTTAATTCATTGAAGAGTTTCAAAGTTTTGAATAAATTTCTTGACATCCTTACTCCAACTTCATAATTTTCCAACTGTGTGATGTTATAGCTGCACCACTCTCCAATGGTTTAATAGTTGGATTTTCACAAATAGGCCATTTCACTTTTCCTCGGGATATAGGTAGCGCTGTTTATCCAATTCAATTCAAAATGCGTGCAAACCAATATCCACCCAAATTTCATTGATTATGCACGGGGAACTGTATTTTTCATGAGAAATGCATTTTTAGAGATTTGTGTACAAAACCATATAGAGAGTGATGCAGCAATGACATCAGATTTGCCAACTCACGAGTGCGGAGTAAGGATTTCATTCAACATTTTTAATGACAACTCTTGAATGGATTATCCAATTTTTGAATGGATTAACTTGAATGGTTTATCCATTTCTGTCCAAATGCCCACTGTTTCCTAGAATACTTTAATGAAACCACATTACATGTATTTCTGAGTGCAGTTGCCCTTAAACCAAATAGCTGCCCATGACGGGTACGCTTACTAGGCGCGGTTCTAAAAAAATTAGGGGGGCTACATGGGGGCTTCATTCGCGGCCAAATCCTAGGTCCAAATTTTTCTCGGGCATCCCAGCCGCCGAAATGTCACTCAGGTGGGGGAGGGGGGGGGTAGGCCAAAGGGAAATGTTTTTATTATTTTCATTGTAAACATTTTTTCCTGCGATTTTTTTTTTTTTTGGGGGGGGGCTGGGGGGGGGGGCTTAAGCTGTGTTAAGGCTTACCTGTGTGGCCAAGGCTTGGAATGGGGCGCAGATCTTTCCAAATCGTGTCACCCGGGATACGTCGATGTCACCAAATCTCTGCCGTCTCTCATGGCGACTGTACGTGATGCGAGCCAGGCCTTCATCAACGTGTTTCCCAAGCAAACTCTGCCAGACATAAGAAACGTTTAAACATTCAGTGAGCGAGGGAATAACTTATAGTTAATAACAACAATATGTTGGATGGAAAACTATCAATGGCAATTTTAATTTCGATTTCAGATTTTCCAACAACATAAAAAATATAATAAAATAAAATCAAAGACGACGCCGATTCCATAATCAAGCAAGACGTATTAGTAATTTGAGGTGTAATACAGAATCAGATAAAAATTAATGCAGATTAGAATAAATGAACCCTTTTATATTTTCCAACGTAATTGATTTCTGCAGGTACGGCCCGCACATATGGCCACATTTAACATCATAACGAAATAAATCACTTTATATGTAAGACATTTTCTAGAAAGGTATATCATCAGACCTAACCCCTCACTACTTCACTTCTTCCCTTTTATTTGGCGGCATCGAAAATGGCCAAAGGAAGCAAGCCATTAAATATTTTTTTTGTAAATCTGTTGAAACATGACACGTGTTTGAATCCATTATGGATCTTTGTTACTCCATTTCTGTGAAACTCCCTGGTTATATCAATACCCTGGTCAGATTCCATGGTTGAACCCGTCACGGTTCTTAAAAAATCGAGAAAGGTTTTCTAATTAAAGGGTATTCCCGTGTACCTTGATTTTAGAAGGAATCTTTTGGGTTCTTAAGTAGATCACCATGGGAGAAATTCATTCTTCATGGAGGGTTCTTTATTAAAGACAAAGACTTTTAATTTGAGCTTTTTGCTCTCAACAGATTTAAATGATCACAATCGATCCTAGTTGGAGACCACTATATGTGTACATTCTTGTTACAAAACTTATGATGAATTAAATTAATGGCAGTGAGTGCTTACCGTATTTGATCTCGTGCTAAGTCGCAGATCATAGCTGCCTTGACTACTACCTCTACCACCGGAAAAACTCCGCGTCCTTTGGACTGGTCCCATGGACGTCTCATCCTGCCTCAGTCTTGTCGCGCTTGATCTGCGTCTCTTTATCGAATCCTGTTCGATACCGTCATCTGATTGGCTACCGTTCTTAAACGTCACGGCGAGGTTTGTCCTCTTAAAACTATCGTCCTCCACTACGTGATGAGGCAGAGATCCCATTGATTTTGAGATTGGCGGCAGTGGATGGGGTTGAGCTGTCGCCGCTGGGATGGAATTATCCGAGCTTCCCGACGAGTGACTCAAGTTCGACCTGGCGCTGGCCTCTCTCTGAGTCGCGAAGAACCCCGATTTGGGATCGGGTGGGGACGTTGAGTGCGGTAACACGTTTATGACTGGCATGGCCGCGGCTTGCTTTTGATCGGGATTGGAATTTACTACCGAGTTTGCGCCAGTGTTACTTCCGGCTTCCAGGTTGGCGGTAACATGTGCATTAGCGACCAAGTTTGAGTTCGAGTTCACATCAAGAACGGAACTGTCCGTTTTGCTCTCGCTGTGGTGGGTTTGGCTGGGTCTCCCTATTTTTTCGTTGCCCCCTTCGCTCGATCCACCCGACCGCTTGGTCTTTGGCAACTTGTTCTTTGACACGGAATTTTCCGCTGAAGGCTTATCGTCTGGCGTTATGTCTTCGACACGAACGTCATCAAATACGTCATCATCTCCTTCGTCCGACGGTTCTAGACAAACAAAAAATGAAGTGAACTAATAAATTTGCTTCACTCTGTAATGTACACACAAGACAGTGCTTAACGTCGTGGTCTGCTGCTTGAAACGGTAATAATGTAAAACGATAAAAAAAATCATTGAATTACGCTATTTCTTATGTTGAATGGACGTGACAGTATGTGGCGTTTAATCTTGGCAAGTTAACGAGTTTGGAAACTTGTCACAATTATCTCGCTAACTGAGGCTGTTGTCTCTAATATGTTAAAGGTAGAGTTCGGGATTTGCACGTCGGAAAACGTTAAAATGAATGCAAACAGCTCAAATCGTTTACAATGTGAAGATTAGTAAAAATAAACACCTGTCATAAAACCTTTGGGTAGAATACGTGGTTTTGTTGAAAATCTGTACCGTTAAACTTCAAATTTTACAAGTGACGGAAACGTTCCGTTACTTCCAAAATTGTCCAATCAGCCATTAGCCGAAGGTCGCCTGGAGTTTAGCCGTTTAACCAATCAGTGTGCTCCGCTGGTCGTGCGACGGTACGCATAACCGTGATTCGCAATTTGAGTAAAATTTAAACTCGCGGAAGAACAATATTCTGGTAGCATATTGTTATTAGTTTTTTTCTCATAAAACAACAAGTTCCTGACGTATAGATCTCGAACTTTCAACACACCATTTTGTAAGTACCTAACTCCCATTCGGTAATGGTGATAAGGGAAGTGATGGTCTTGCAAATCCTGAATCTATCTTTAAAGATAGATAGGCACTTCGTAGTATTTCCTAATTGTTCTAGAACATCTACCTCCCGGACAATTATCCCCGGGACAATTTTCACACGGTAAATAATCCAAGGACATTACCTCGGTCAATTACCACACAGATCTGGACCAGGCGCGGTTCTACGGGTGGGGGGCGGGCCTTTCGGGCTTTAAGTCCCCCCCACCCCCATCCCCCCCAAAAAAAAAAAAAAAAAAAAAATTGGCCAAGCTCCCCTAAAATTTTCGGAGGGAACAAAATTTGAGCGAACTTTTTCGACCGATTGAGTTGACGGTAAAAAATTGGACCTCGGATTTGGAATGGAAAATTTTTCGTTCCTCCCCACCCCCTACCCGCGAGTGAGACTTTTCGGCGGCTGATGACGAGAAAAAAAAATGGACCTAGGGATTTTTGGCCACGAATGAAGCCCCCAGTAGCCCCCCTAATTTTTTTGCTCTAGAACCGCGCCTGATCTGAACCTCGACGCATTTACCCTTACGACACTCATCCACCAAGATAATTACCCCCTGGGACAATTACCCCAGAACAAAGGTCCTTTCGGAAATCAATCATGGGGTAATTGTCGGGGTGGTAATCATTGAGGGTGTGTGTGTGTGTAGGTGTGTGTGTGTGGGGGGGGGTAATTTTCCAGGAGGTAATTGTGCGGTGACGTTTCCAAATATGGAGAAAATACGTTTGTAACTCCTACCACTTTCAATCAACGTTCCTGGCTTTGGAGTGGGTTCGTCTATGGTCCACGGATCCCTGTGACAGAAAGAGAAACAACAACAACAACAACAATGCTATAATTTGCGTAATTCAATACCACCATTCCCTCTGCAAACTTTTCATTAAAATGCATCCCTAACTGGTGGGCTTGTAAATATTTATTGAGCTCTGAAGAAGGGTTTGATTTTTACATGAATCGACCTTATAATCGTGGCATTGCCGTCACCCAGAGTAGCCTAGTGGTAGTACCGCTGTCCGAATAGCAGTAGGTTACAGGTTAAATTCCAGTTGGGTCATTTTCGCATTCATAGTACAGATCAAACACTTGATCGTATTATATTCTGGAGGTAGTAACATCTATGGTTATATACACAGTGTACACCCCAAAAATATGCAAATAACAATCATTCTCTTTCATCAAATATTAAAATTTATTTACGAATGATTTACTCTGATACTTCGGCTATTTCACGTAAAATCGCGTAAAAATGTAGACTGAAAGTCAAATACAAGTCTTAAACACCTGAATTTCAGTGTTCAAATAGCAAATTTGGTTTGTTTGTTTACAGAATTGGGTGTAGACGCAATATGTTTACGCAAGGGATCCAAAGGCTGTCATAAGGGTGAGGGACGAGGCTGTGCGCTGAAGTTTATTTGTGATTTCCGAGAATAAAAAAAAACTCGATGAAAAGGATCGAATTTAGTCATCTGTCATGGATAGCGTGATGTATTTCTTTAAAATCTTTCGTTTTTAATCAAAACGACACTTGTCTTATTCGAAACGTCAATATCTACTGAAGACGATTATGATAGACTTGACAGCATTTGTTCATGCGTCGCTGTTAATCTCTGAATTATTGTCTTTCCTACCTTTATAGTTTTCGATATAATGTCTGGTTCTTTGAATTGTATGTGTGTGTGTGTTTGTGTCATATACTATGGTTAGGCGTCTATGTATGTATGTATGTATGTATGTATGTATGTATGTATGTATGTATGTAGGTATGTAACTATGCATGCATGTAGTACATACATTGTATGTACATGTTTGTACTTTTGACATTTGCTTTAAAACCAATTAAAATATTGGTCAATTTATCTACTTCCTTATATCTAGCTTTCTCTCTAAGTATCTATCTATCTATCTATCTATCTATCTATCTATCTATCAATCCCTCCATTTATTGATTTATCTACAGATCTACATATATGTGTGTGGTAAATTATCTCTCTATCTCTCTATCTCTCTATCTCTCTATCTATCTATCTATCTATCTGTCTATCTATTGATCCGTCTATCTATCCATTTACACTGTATCTATCCTTTCTATTAATCTTCCTATCTACCAATCAATCTATCCCTCCTTACATTTATCTATCCTCCCATGTATCAGTCTATTTTTCTTTCAATCTAAGTATCTATATAATGCACCTATTTATCCTTCCTTATTTTATGTAACTATCTATCTATATATGAAGAGCTTAGTTCCAAAAGGCGCTAAATCCGTTTTCTCTAAAAATGAGTTATTAACACTAACACATTTGATACCTATTTATCTTGTTCCAGTCCAAAATTGGAAGTCGAATTCCATGAGCAAGTACCAGATATTTGGGGTTATAATGTTATTTTTCCATAGACGCGTGTACAAACTCAGCGAAAGAAATGCATTTTTCTCCGAAGTTACAGTTACTAAAGTGGATTTAGCACTCTTTGGAACAAGCTCTTCATATAAATATTTTAATTTACTATCTATCTTTCCAGGGCCGAGCGAAGTAATTTTGAGTGAAGGGGGCAAAGCCCAAAGGTGCATTTTGTGTTCAAAATATGGGCATTGGGACAACGCACATATTTTTCACCATTCAGATTACGATTTTTGATTGACAAGGTAGCTAATTTTCCGCGCATAAAATGTAACTTAAGCCCCAATCTTTTTGAAGGGCACATGCTGATTACTTGAAAACATTGAATATATATCTATCTCCCGCGGCGAGCGGTTTTGAGGAAATTTGACATTTTAGGTAGTAAAATTCGCTTTGTGGTCTATCTGGCGCGTATTACAAGCCCAATTTTATTGAAGTGCAAACTAAAAACATTTTGAAGTGGATTTTATTATTAAAGCATGGAAATAACTATAGCATCTACTTCCGCGAC
>JZLH01S0538071.1:63257-76272 GCA_001188425.1 Eucidaris tribuloides
CTTATTTTACTTTTCCATTTTGTTTTTCTTGTTCTTGTTCTTCTTGTTCTTCTCCTTCTTGTTTTTGCTGTTCTTCTTCTTCTCAGTGTTCTTGTTCTTGTTCTTGTTCTTGTTTTTCTTGTTCTGGTTCTTCTTGTTCTTGTTCTTCTTCTTCATCTTTTCTTCTTCTTCATCTTTTCTTCTTCTTCATCTTTTCTTCTTCTTCACTTTGTGCACAGAGGCTTCGATCTGGGGGGGGGGGCAAGGGGCGATCGCCACACCAATGAAAATATTGGGGGGCAAACATATCGATTTGCCCCCAATAATTTTTACAACTTGAACAATTCATAGTATGCAATACAAGGAATTAAAAAGCCTTGGAAAGCACTATAAACCATTAAACTTAGCATAAAAAATACCGTCAAATATACAAAATTGACAAATTTTCGGCGCGCTATGCGCGCAAAATTCTGTATTGCAATTTGGCGCGCGGAGCGCACCGAAAAGTTTCGACTATTTTTCACTTTTGCCCCCCCATCCGAAACACGGATCGACGCCCCTGTTTGTGTATGTGTATACAATTGGGTTCGTGTGTGCATATCAATTTCTAAGCGATCTTTTACTGTCTTCATGGTCTAGAGTTTTGCAACACAATGGTAAACTGGAGCTAAAACCGTCGTTTTTGGCACATTTTTTGCCATTGTAACAAATCTGCAAGCTCTATATACTATTGAAACGAGATTTATGATAATCAAAGGTTTCTCTTCAAAGTTAGATCAAAATAATTGACCGAAGTCAATGTTATGATACGGGGAATTGATTCTAAAGACTTCCTTTTTGGTAAAAAAAAATCTTGTGGAAGATCCCCGTTTTTCTCATTTTTTCTGACTTTGCCGCTTCATAAAATGAAAGTGCGTCATCTATAAATATATTGAAGATAAGTATGTGTAGCGGGAAGTCTGAGGATTCAAAAAATGCAAAAATCAAATTTTATTGGCTAGGAAAAGGCCCGAGGAATTGGCAAAAACCAATCACAGACACCATCTTCTCTCAGTATTTTGACTTTCCAAGCTGGCTAGAAATCAACGCAGTCTTTATTATTATGCGTTCGAGTGTGAAAGTAAACAATAGACTGCTCCCTACACAGCACGCGGTGTGAGAGCAGAAATGAATGACCTTGCGCATAACCTCGTATTTCTCTGCCCAAAAGAGGAGCGAGCGTTTTTTCGTGCTAAACAGATTGATACGCTGCAGAAGAATTTTTTTAGAAGCCCTAATAAACTTATTTTCCTTAACTGAGTTTATTTTGACACATTCATCAAAATAGTACCAAACGACCTGATGAACAGAAAGCATTATCTTGACCTGAACAAATACATTTCCAATTACTGGCAACATAGAGATCAATTCGTATTCGGTATCATTGGTAGACCACGCGTGCAATACCACGCAACCATATTTCACAAAACAAAATCGCTTAACCCCAGCGAAATTATTATGTGAAATGATGATATACGCCAAGTAAACAGTTTTATGTGCATCATAAATGTAAAAGATTACTTTGGGTGTTGTAATTAGCAATAATGGATTGAATCTTACTGGAGATAATTCCAAATACTTTCATTTTCTATATTATGTTACTTGTGTATATCATACAATGTATCCATATTTGTCATGTACTGCGTTTACTCTAAAATGTCAAATCTAGATTGTTCACCATTTGTACGTATCTTTCTTTATTTGTGTATTTCCAATTGTTTGCGAAATAAAACAACATGACATGAACTGAAAAAAATAAAGACAAGAAGTATACAATTAAATTTGTTTGTTTAAAATTATAAAAAATTACGATTGAAAACAAAATAAATTATACATAAGCGCAGGAAGATTGACAGCCTAACCCGGGAAACTATTTTACATCTCACTATGATTGACATTTTGCTGGCCAGAGAGAATCAGATTGTCATGACGAATCAAATGGATAATGTATATTGACGAATGTCATTTTTTCCACAAATTTAAAATGACCGTTATGTTGGCCCTTAATAAAATAATTCAATCATTAGAGGGGTCATTAACAAAAAGGCTAATTCTGCAAGTGGTTACTGCGGTTCGGAATTTTCGATTACCCTTTCGCTGTATGATGGGCGACTCGAAGGGTCCTATAAATAGGGGAGGGAGTTAGAAGAGAGAGAGTGCTGACACGAGTGAAATCAACAACGATTTTACTCTTATCTTGCATAATCTAAATGTTGCGTATGTTTTCGACTTCAAACTGAGAACGTAAAAGGTGAGTAGAACGCTATAAACTGTTATCATATAGGTCTACCATGATAAAATATGATTTGATCGAATGAATCAACAGAAAAAGTTTCAATGATTTACATTTTAAATGTAATTTTGTTTCAGTTATGTGCTGTCTAGTCCATTTGAGGTGACAAGGTTTATCAAGTTTTATTGTTTGTAATCATGTATGTCTTATGATATTTTTGATATGATACACTTGATCAAATGAACAGCTTAAACATGTAATCAATTGGGAACGGAATTTACAAAAAGATATCTCCATGAATTTACGTCTGTGGCATACCATAGACTTGTCGTAAGCATAACAATCTAGGGTAGTATGAAAAACGAACTTCGAACAGATTTAACCCCTATTTTGGGGCCGTTTAACAACCAAAAGGAATTTATGTAAAATCCCTTTCCGTTAATAATTTGTTCAAACTGTTCAGTGATCAAGACTATTATATCAAAATATGTTTACAAAACATAATTACGAGCATTATTGTTAGGTATTGTCACCTTGTGGTACCAGTACGTGATATATAGTTTTTTATCTTAATCCATAGAGTAAATAGATATATAGCTACGTATGACTATTTTGACGTCTGTTTCCCCTTTTTTTCAACTTTTCAGATGAGATTTCACATCATCTATTTGTGTACACTGTCTATTGTGCTGCTATACAGTAATGGTAAGTCACCATTGAAAGTATTAAACTAAGCATTTCATGTTTTTTTTCTTGTCTTTTCGTCAGGGTCTAGAAGTTACGTAAGATGTTTCTATAAAAAAACCTGAACTACATGATCCTCAGTGTTGTTTATGTCTCTGATAAGGTCTAAACAATAAATCTCTGAAAACAAAGTGATAATTAATGACTTTAATTCGTTATATAATTATTTTCGTCAACATTTAAGATTGATTACTTGTACTTTACAATGTTCATATGTATAATGTTAATATTAATTAATGATAATGTTAAGGTTATCTATTCAAAAGACCAGGTTTTTGATTCGCTCACTAAACCGTTTTCCCATCAGATCGATATTCGCATAGTTATAAATAACGCAACAATGCTTTATAATAGCGCAATATTAACTGCTGAAAATGCGTCTCTTATGCGCTTTTTTGAAAAAGAAAAATAAAAATGTTTAAGAAGAATCGCAACTGTTAATGATAATCAGTCAAGTACTTTTTGAATAAATATGTTTTTAAGGAGTGATTTAATTTTGTGGTTGTAGAGGAATTATTCAAATATGATGGGATGATATTCCAGAGTGAAGGGGCAGCATAAGCGAAAGATCGCTCCCCATAAAACTTAGTCTGAATACTCGGACAATGCAAAAGATCCTTTTCAGTAGATCTTAGATTGCGAGATGGTACATACCTAGTTATGACACTAACAAACTGGAATAAAGTTTGGGGATATGAACCATTACAAAACAGTATGTATTTAAATAAAATTTGTACCTGTATCAAGTAAATTGCAATGTAAATGTTAAGTGTAGTAAACACTTAGTGTCAATTAAAAACGGAAGAGGCCCATCAGTGATAGTTTCGTGTTAGGGTGTTAATTGTTTACGATCTGTGAGGTAACTTGACAAATGTTGAAGTGGGATACGTGACTGTTATAACATCGTATGGGAACATTTTAATCAAAATTGAATAATCTATGACGTCATCAGTTTTGATAAGGTCAATAAAATCGTTAGAGCCAAATCATTATCATTTATGGATTGGTTTATATTTTTCATTTCATTTATTTCTGCATTTTTTTCAAACAAATCATTTACTAAATCTGATATTGCAGTAGCTGTTGAAAATCCTCGTCTGAATCCAAACTATTTTTTAATGACAGCATTATGTTTATCTAATAAATTCATTAGTCTACTCTATATACATGTGTCTAATTTTCAAAACAACAACATTGTACATGAAATTGGCCTATATAAACACAACAAAAAAAGTAACTACCCCCTTTTTCAAAATACCATAACTTTTCAAATAAACGGTTTTGAGCAAAATAATTTGGCATGGGTATTTCTGCACTAATTGACTAACTTCCGTAGGAAAATGTGATTGATCGCGTCAAGTCATTGCATGATGGGCACGTATTAAAGGAGAAGGCACGCGGCAAACTAAACAGGCATAAGTTAAGAAAAACATTTTGAGTTCTTGCAACCAATCAGATAGCACGTACACGATTGCTGAAGACTGACCCAAGCATGATTTGGGAGATGCATGCCACCCGACAGTGTGTTAGTATCACGCCGGCAAAAGTAATGTACTGCACTATTTGAATCGATAAGCTCCTCCCCCTTATGACTGTTTCTGCAAGTTTATCTTAAGACAAGGCTTGCAAAGACATAAAATAAACACAAATTAACTAATTTATAGGGCCTTGCTAAGTGTGAGTGTCACACAATAGCCCTTATTTAGGCTGTATTTATCACCATATACCATAATTCTCACAATACTTTCAATGCCTCTTATTTCTTAACTTATGCCTGTTAGTTGCTGGTGCCTTCTCCCTTTAAAGGCAACAATGTCACTCTTCAAAAGTAACAAGGGTCATTTTGAGGGTTTTTGTGATGGAGGATTTTGCCAAATTCTGTTTCTGTTGAATAATTAAGCGCTATTTATGTTAATCATCTATCGTTTGACTCCCTTACACCTCTTTTGGAACTTTTCGCATATTTTACGCTTCAGTGAGATCAATTTAATTTTTTTTCATCCTTCCTCAATTTTGAAATGGTAAAATCCATTGAGTTTATTGAAAAATTGAAATCCAATAGTTTTCAGCAAAATGTATCTGTACATGTTGTACGAACATAAGAGGTTGTAACCATGTCATGGTTCAGTGAGCACACTTTTTAAATAAAGAAAAAAAATATAATTATTTACCATTATTTTGGCATAAGAGACGACTCCTGTGACTTTTGAAATGTGGCATTTTTGCCTTTAACGCAGCTTACTCATGCATGGCTTGGCGGATTTATTTATTTTTTCACACAGAGGGTAGTCAATGAGTAAAGAAATGTTCCTGTCAAATTATTTTACGAAAACTTTTTTGGTTAAAAAATTATGATAGTTTGAAAAATGGGGTAGTTACTTTTTTGTTGTGTGTAGTTATTGATATCATTACGTTTACCTTTTCGTGGAATAGGTTACTCGGGCAGTTTTCATTTTACTTAGAAGGGTTCCGTAAGATCTAGATTCATTAAAAATAAAACTTAAAGGCATGGCGTCTCTTTTGCATGCCTAAAAGCTACAATTGTGTAATTGTGTGATTTCAAGTTCGGTGTAGAAATCTGGTGTTGGTGTTGTAAGAACACTAACACCGGCTATAACACCGTACTTGAAGTCAGGCCTGGTGTCGGGGTTGACCTCAAAATTTATGACGTACTTCCGGAAGTTGGTGTTGAAGCTGGTGTTGAAATTCGTCTGCTCAACCGAGTATTGTGGTTGGTGTTTGTGATTTCCGTGTAATTTTCCCATTCATCAACACTAAACCCTATAGGGATTAGGAATTCGTGACTTCAAGTTCAGTATTGGTGTTGGTGTTGCTCTTGTTTTTGGCAGAGCTGACATGCGCATGTGTGTTTGCTATGGAGAAAGCTTCACCGTGCGACGCAAACCGCTGAAAGTACCTCTTCCCCATAAAACATACATAATTCGCCAAATTGGTATTAAACTTCCATATAGGAATAGAGAAAAGTAACCAGCCTTTCAGATTCATACAATTTTTTGGCTGGTAGTATTGATTTGGTGTCATTTTTTCCAAAAATTTCGGCCATCGGCGTAACTTTCTGCCAACGCCATAAATCGCGCGTGACGTCACCTGGTGTTATGTGATCGATAATGCAATCGGTATCGTCTTCTTAAACCGAGCTCAGTGTTGGAGCTCGGTTAAGCAGACGATTTTGTTTCCTCAACACCAACACCAACACCAACACCGAACTTGAAATCACCCATTGAATATAGAAGAAAATACCTTCTAAGAGCCTGTAAAAGCAAAGAATAGGGCATAGGAACTCGGTTTCAATTAAAAAGTATAGTGACCGTTACACTTTAATTTGAATTTCTGGTCTCATAGATATAGAGACAAAATTCCTGCCACAGGCATTCACTAAACAGCTTACTGATCTTCCAGTTTCACAGACACGTCTTTTATAAATAGCCTAAGTGCATAAGTGATGTTTTGCCGTGCTCTGGGAGGGGTGCAAATGAGATTCACCGCCTTTTACAGTTCACTTATCACTTATCATTATTGTTGGTGCATGTTGTAATACTCGTACGTTTATTTCATCCATGTCCGAAGTTTGCAATTGTTATTATTTAATTTATTTGTAATTGGCTTTGAAACAGAGTACATTTACTTAGATTGTTTGGATAATCTGTAAATGAATTACATGTATGTGAGGCATGATTTGAGTGGATATTTCAAATTTTTAAAATAGCATTAACATAAAGAAATCATTAAAGGCAGGACACCTCATTTGCACCTCCCCTGCAAAACAGGAAAAAAACCTCTCATACCCTCAAGCTATTGATGACGGACATGTCTGTGAAATCTGAGGATCAGTAATTACAACGAATTTGAAAAAATGCGCAAAAACACAGGCCGTAATTAGTGCATATTCTACGTTACGAATTTGTGTTTCTACAAGACAATAATTCAAATCAAAATCTAACGATCACTCTAATTCCATTAAACCTGACTTTCTAGCTTCTTTACTCTCCTAAAGGATCTTATATTGTATTTTCCTCCAAAGTATTTACCAGTGCATTTACACAATGTTAACTTTTAGGCATGCAAAAGAGACGTCCTAGCTATAAAGGAACTAGCTCTTGTTTGCTAGCTGAAATTTCATATTCAAGCAAAAAAGTATTGCAGTCCTAATTGTCTTTCACGAAACAATCTTTCCATCTTACATTATTAAGGCAATTATAAAAGGAATATAAGTTTGTTTCACAACACCACTTCTTTACTTCTACTTCTACTACAACAACTACTACTACTACTACTACTAAGCCTACTACAACTAAACATGAAAATCTTTATGGTGTCTAATTTTACACATATTTTGTTTAATTTGCTTCATTATCTTGCTTCAAACTTGTATTTAATCGTACGTTTCTCTCTAAAATATATTTCAGCACATCCTCTTCAAAACTGCGATGAAAGCAATGAATGTGAAGGTAATGAGATCCTATACAATCTAAATTTACAAACATGAATTCATATTATCATTATTTTCAAAGGAATTTTAAGTGTTTATATCTTGGAAAGATCAATCGATGTTTTATTTTAAAGTATTATTCACTTATGTATTTACATGTACATTAAAGTTATTTCTGAAATTTACTTGATTTAATTATAGATACATTTTTTGTTTAAATATTTCTGGATTTTGTGCAATTGCAAGCATCTAAAATACAATTTCTAGGTAATAACTTGTATTGAAATGTATTTAAATTCAGTTTACTTATCAAATTTACTGAATTTAATTATAGAAACTTATTTTAATATTCGTGGATTTTATGAAATTATAAGCATCCAAAATACATATTTTCTTGAGCATTTATGCCTCAAGTATCATCACTTGTATATTTTCTATTTTATCTGATGTACTTTGACATTGTGTTATCACTGTATTTATCCGATGTAATGTGACATTTTGTCATCATTGTAATCATACACAATTCAGCTTTCACACTGAAACGAATTGAAATGAATACAGCACAGTGAACATTGACTAACATTAACTAGTTAATGTATGGAGAATTGAATATGTATGACACAGCTCCTATGACCTCCAGCTCATTTACTATATGAAATACGTGAACAAACCAAATAAACCTTATAAGTTAATAAAATGAAAAAGTTTCTAAAATAAAAAGCCGTTCTATGAATCTGTATATTGCAAAATGTTCATTATATAACAACCAACAAGATGAACATTCCACCAGACATCGGTCACCAGAAAGAAAGGAGAATAAAATTTCATTTGCTTATCTCGTCTGGAGACATGCCACTTGTGAGAGCCAGGCCTCGAAGAACTACCATGGACTCAGAATGACATTCCACGAAGACATGAAAGCACCCCTAGAGATCTAGGAGACATGTCCACCTGAACAGAGAAGAACGCTACCTGGCCAGACACATTCCAACCAGAACATTGCCACTACTGGAGATCCAGGAGACATGGACCATGAAACCAGGAGAAAGAAACGGCTACCCTGGACGCAGATGAATTCCACAGACGATGCCACTCTGAAACTAGGTGAAGAAAACCGCTACCTCTGGACCACGTTGAACATCCCACTCAGACATGGGCCCGCCATTGACCCTGGAGACACTGCCACCTGAACCAGGCAGAAGACCTGGCTAACCGCGGGCAATGGACTAGATGAGCATTCCACTCAGATTCATGCCACCTGAACTTAGGAAAGAAACTACGCTGGACCAGATGACATTTCGCACCCAGACATGCCAACCACTGAGATCCAGGAGACGTGGCCACACCTGAACCGAGGAGAATGAATGCTAACCTGGACCAAGATGACATTCCAGCGCAGAATAAGAGCCACAATTGACCCTGAGTACATGCCACCGTGAGCCAGAGGAAGACAGAAGGACCCACGGTACCAGACAGATGAATTCCACCTAGACAAATGCACACTGAAGACTAGGAGAAAGAACCGCTACCTAGAGAGAAACCGCAATTGGACATTCCATCCAGACATGCCACCTCCACAAGATTCCAGGAGAGACATGCGTACCCTGGAACCAGGTGAAGAAACCGCTACCAGTGGACCACGATGAGTTTCCACGGCCAGACATGCCAACCACTAGATGCCAGGAGACATGCCACTCGTCTACCAAGGAAGAAGACAATGCTTAGCTCGTGGACCAAATGACATTCCACCAGAACTGACTCGCACAGTTGATCTCGGGACATGCCACGTGAACCGCAGGAGAAGAGACTGGCTACGCGCCAGGACGCAGAATGAGCATTCCACTCAGACATGCCACTGAACTATGGAGAAGAAACCGCATAGTGCTTGGACAGATGACATTCACCAGACCACAGGCCAGAAAACACTAGATCCAGGAGACAGTGCAGCTGAACCAGGTGAAGAAATGCGCTAGCCTGGACGCAGGTGACATTCCACGCAGACATCGCCACGCACTTGACTCTGGAGACATGCAGCCGTGAACCAGAGAGAACGCGCTATAACAGCGACCAGATGACATTCCACCAGACATGCACCTGAACTATGGAGAGCAACGCTACGCTGGACCAGATGACATTCCACCAGACATGCCACCGTGAATAAAGAGAGAAGAAGCCGCTAGCCCGTGGACCAGATGACATTCCACCAGAACATGCCAAACAGCAACTAGATCAGTAGAACATGCCACCGTGAACTCAGGAGAAGAAACCGCTACTCATGGACCGAGATGACATCCACAGACATGCCACCACTAGAGTCAGTAGATCACTGGCCACTTCTGAAGCGCAGGAGAAGAACCATACCTGGACGCAGCATGACATCTCACCAGACATGCACCACTTGATCCTGGAGACATGCCACCTGAACCAGGAGAAGAACCGCTAGCTGGACGCAGATTGACAGTTCCACAGACATACCACCAATTGAATCCTGGAGACATGCCACCTGAACCAGGAGAAGAAACAACTACTGCTTTGAACCAAGATGACATTCCAGTCCCAGAACCATGCGCACCACTGAACTAGGAGAAGAACCGCTCGCTGGACCAGGATGACATTCCACCAGACAATCTACATCTAAACGGATCCTGAGAGACATTCACGTCTCTGAACCAGTGCGAAGACACACTACCTGACGAGTGAATTCTAACCAGACTATGGCACACTAGATCCGCTGGAGACATGCCACTAGAACGCAGGAGAAGAAGCCAGGCTACCTGGACCAGGATGACATGTCCACCTAGAACAAGATGCTCACATGAACTAGAGGAAGAACCGCTACAGCCTGGACCAGATGACATTCCACAGACATGCAAGACCAACAGATCCAGTTAGACATGCCACCTGAATCCAGGAGAAGAAACAGATAACTGGGACCTAGAATCCACATGTCCACCAACCATCCACCGACTCTGATCCTGGAGACATTCCACGCTGAACCAGGAGAAGAACCGCTACCTGGACCAAGGATGACATTCCAACCAGACATGGCCGCCACTAGACCAGTAGACATGCAACTGACCTAGAGAAGGAACCAGTACCTGGACAGATGACACCTTCGAGGGAGAACATTGCCACCTTGAACTGAGTAGAAGGAAACGCTCCCTGGACGGACAATGACAATTCCACAGACATGCCGCACCCACTCGATGCCTGGAGACATGCCCTTGAAACCAGGCGAATAGAAGCGACTACCTGGACCAGATGACATTCGCACCAGACATGCACGCACTAGATCCTGGAGACATGCCACCTGAAACCAGGAGAAGACGCTACCTGGACCAGATGACATTCTATCCAGACACTGCCACTCACTGATCTCTGGAGACTGCCCACTTGAAGCGCCAGGAGAAGCAACCGCTACCTGGGACAGTATGACATTCCACCGAGACATGCTGCCAGACCTACTTGATTTCTGGAGATCATGGCCACCTGACCAGGACGAAGAAGCCAGCTACGAAAGGACCTAGATGACAGTTACCCACCACAGATCATGAATGCCACCTGAACTAGGAGAAGAAACGCTACCTGACGAGATGACATTCCACAAGACATGGCGCATCCAACTTGAATCTGGAGACATGCTGGAGAATGAAACAATATAAAAAGGTGAAGAACACGCTACCGTGGAACCAGGTTAGATGAATTCACCAGCACATGGCCACCACATAGATCCAGGAGAAGAACCGTACCTGGAACCAATGACATTCGCCACCAGAAACAGCGCACGCATAACGATCCAGGAGAAAACCTGCTACCTGGATCAGATTACATCACCAGATAATTGCACCTACTTGCATCCTGGCCAGACACTGCCAACCAAATGAATGCACAGGTGGAAGACCACAATACCTGGACCAGATTGACATTCCACCCAGACATGGCCAACTCAATACATAGCCTGATCCTGGAGAAATGCCAACCTGAACCAGGTCGAAGAAACCGGCGCTACCTGGACCAGATTGACATTCACCGACATGCCAGCCACTTGATCCTGGAGACCATGCCACTTAACCAGGATGAGGACCACTAGCCTGGACCAGATGACATTCACCTAGACATGACAACTACTTGATCTGGAGACCATGCCAGCACGTGAACCAGGGAAAGCTACGCTGGACGCAAGATACATTCCACAAAAGAACAATGCCACCCTCCCAGATCCAGGAGACATGGCCATCCTTGAAGCAGGAGAAGAAAACCCGCTGCCATGGACAGATGAATTCCAACGCAGACATGGCCACCATGACCCTGGAGACATGCCACCTGAACCAGGAGAAGAACGCGGCTACCTGGACGCTAGAATGAAGACATTTCCACCAAGACAGTGCCACCACTGTAGATCCAGGGCAGAACATGGCCACCTGAAAGCAGGAGAAGAACCGACCAGCTGGCACTGGACAAGATATGAGCATTGTTGGCCGTACCAGAATGCCAGCCTACTTGAACTGTTAGAATGCCAACGTGATAGCCAAGGAGAAGAACCGCTACCTTGGGACGCAGATGACATTCCTACCACACTAGATCCCAGGGAGACAGTGGAACCTGAAGCGCAGGACGTAAGAAACAGCTACCTCGGACGCAGATGAGATTGCCAAGCCAGACATGCCGACCACTAGATCCAGACGGACACTAGCCACCTATCTGAACTGGATGAGGGAAGCCACCTGAAGAGGACGTAACTAGGCAGATCCAGGTGGACATCCAGTATGAACTGCATTAACCTGAAGAGGAACTACTTGGATCAGCTGATATAGATGATGTACAGCGCCTGATTCGCAATAGGTATTCCACAACCTGTATCCGTCGGACCATTCCAGCAGCACTTAAGAACTTGCCACCTGAAGACAGGCGGGTGAACCGCCGATCCCGATGCAAGGATCCGAAGTATATGCCAGCTGAACCGGGAAGAACTGACCACGCTACCAGATCCAGTGACGAATATGGGACGCCAGAAATAGAAGAAGAAGACCTGTCAGACTCCAGTGACATATCGGATGATGCCGACGCACATAAATACCGTAAAGACGGATGCCAGGCTAGATCCCGGGTGATCCAGAGTACATTCCACCGAGACCACAGCAGACATCACTGAACTATGTAGTCATTCATCTGATCCGGTAAGACAATTGCCACCAGCAGAAGAGCTGCCAGCCTGATGAAGACGCGAAATGGCCACCGATCTCATACCAATGATGAAAAACACCAGAGTCTCTTCTCATATCGTCGTGGTGGTTTTACTTATTTTTTTAGTGGTGGGGTTCGTAGTGGTAGTATCATCTGCTATTTGAAGCAAAAAACATACAACAAGGCCAACATTTTACTCTGTCCCGAATGTGATGTGTGAAAAGTATCTATATATTGATGGTACAGAATATACAAACGAAATCCTACGTGAGCATATAAAATAATCGCAAATACCAAAATAATGAGCGCCGGATTATGTTTTATTGAGAGATTTTAAGTTAGAATTAACTCATAGGTGACGGCAATATTTTTTGTTTTTTAAAATA
>JZLH01S0538082.1:0-10435 GCA_001188425.1 Eucidaris tribuloides
ACAACATATGTTCGTCTGTATGTACTTTCTATGATATTAATAATAATAATAATAATAATAATAATAATAATAATAATAATAATAATAATAATAATAATAATAATAATAATAATAATAATAATAATAATAATAATAATAATAATAATAATAATAATAATAATCATCATCATCATAATAATAATCAATTTACAAATAATAATAATACTAATGACGATGATGATGATAAAAAATAACAACAAAAACAAAACAATAATGATGAAGTAAGAAATTATTAGCAGTACCCTTAATATCATTAGGCATACCATTATCATTATTGTTGTTACTCTTATTGCAATGAAACCTGCATGTTCTTGTTTTTATAAACAGTAATCAACAGGAGCATAAGCTTAGAGCGGTATATATTTTTGCCTTAAAAGTGAATTGATGTTAAACTAGCTGCTTGAAACTGAGTAACTCCTGTTATAAACTACCCTACAAATCATATCACAATTTCATGACAGAATCTATAACAAAATCCTCAGTTTCAAAGAAATCAAATTTAAGCAGATCTCATATAATAATTTTACCTTTATCTATACTAATCTGTCTCCGATTTAGTTGGTAAAATCATGATAAATCAATCCATACTGATCTAGTCCGTATTTTCGTCTGTTTTTTCTTCATTGTTTGTCCGTACACTATTCGGTCTCCAGACATTCCTTGCCAATGAAGACAGGAGTTCCTACGCTGTCAACTATTTCCTGCTCCCTTTCAAGGCCCGCTTTGTGAGGCTCGAACCCAAGACCTGGCATCTTCATATTGCGTTGAGGTTTGAGATACTTGGAAAGGGACCGGTATCAGGTATACATCTATAAGTATTCATATTCGTGCTAGCCATAGCAAATATTAACAACAAAATGAGCAACAACAGATATCGTGAAATAAGCTAACCATTACAGCAAATATGTAAATTTATCATAACCACGTATGTTACTGCAAAATTTGTGATTGGTGCTTAACGCTGTTCAATATTTCAAACAACTGCTTACCGTTGTTTAAGCCTGTCACTCTAACAACATTGTTTAATTTTTTTAAACAACCATGATTGTGGAATCCGTCTCAAATATTGGTGAAATTTTGAACAACGCTGTTCAAATCTTAACCAATATTGTTTAAAAGACGGATTCCACAGTCATGGTTGTTTAAAAATTCTAAACAATTCTGTTTGAGTGACAGGCTTAAACAACGGTAAGCAGTTGCTTAAAATATTTTAAACAGCGTTTTTACTGTGTATATATACTGAATTATATGTATATACATTTTTAATAAGATAAGTATTTTAATATATTTTATTTGATATAACAAGGAAATATAACAAGGAAATATACTTGAATGAATATAGATGCTACAACATGCATGCTATAGGCGCGAGTATGGTGACAATATATAGGCTAGAGGAGTATAAGGACATGTAGGCATAGAATCGTATCACCATCAAATTAGTAACATTAACAAATGTTTGTAGAAATCACATTTACGAAAGATTTTACTCACATTAAGACAATAAAATGTACCATAAATGTAAGACATTATTTGAATCCCAAGTAATGTGAAATTTTGACATACATGTAATAGTTCGTTCGTCTGTTCAACGGTGTTGTATTTGAGGGCACAGGATCCGAGACTGCCCCAAAACACTAAACTTCCATATGGTTTGTATAGGTGCCTCAGACCGAGGCCGGGGTCTCTAAAGTAGGGCCTTGAGGTCAGACCGGCCTCAAACACTGCTGTTTGCGGTTTATGGCAACCAGGACTGAACATTAGCACCCGCCCGCCCGCGCATAGTTAGCCTTTTGACGCGGTCCTCTCGCTGTTATGGGCGAGCGCGGTAGCGCGAGGGCCTTTTGAGATCTGCTTGGCATCCAAAAAGTGATTATTATTCATGACCACAGGAACGACTGATCTCTGTTCGAATCAACCAATGAAATTGCGCGGTACGGTCCCCTGTCTTGGCCTTGTCAACTATTCGGTGGGTTGAAAGAAATTCCTACAGTGTTGGTTATTACAATACACAGTATGATTGCATACGTAGGATCAAGTAGACAGACACGCTGATTGGTTGATTTTTGCTACCCAAAATAGGGTAGCAAAATATTCGGTAATTCAAAGGTCTGTCATAAAAATTGGAATCAGATCTCAAAAGGCCATCGCGCTGCGCGTTCGGCTGGGCTCGCTTCGCTCGCCCGTAATACAGCGAGAGGGCCTTGTCAAAAGGCTAGCGCATAGTGGGCGATTTTGGCGTCAGGCGTGTAAAAAGGGGTACCTGATCGGCTGGCGAGTAATTTTGTTGTAGATGTGTTTATTGTTTTCAAATTTATCTAAAAGTCAATATAACTGTGATTTAAGTTTTGTTACAGTTACTCCAATTAGGCCTACTGACTGTATCTTTATCTACGTCCAACACTATGATTGTTGACGTGCATTTGAAACAGTAATGCTATTGAAACAGAAACAAGCGATAATACGATTTTTCTTACTAATATAATTACGTGTACGTGTGATGCGTCATTATGAGCGTTAGACTCAGATACTGTAATTATCATTTTCACGAGGTTGGTGTCTCTGTTATTCATTTAAGAATAATGATTATTAAATTTTGGGCAAGTAAATTTCCTTTCGGACGGGTAACTTTTTAAAGTTACTTGCCCGACTGGCTAGTACACACATAATACCAAGATCCAGCCCAGAAAAATAAAAGTTAGTCATTGTTAATGAAGCCAGTTTACAGTTCAGTTGACCTTGTGATTCTACAGATCTTTGAAGAGTGGGACAGTTCTTTATTGAGGATTTTAGAGCTACTATTCGTCTAGTGATGTAGGACTGTACGGATGCTTATTGTTAGGTTTTGCTAGAATACCGGCACCTTTAAATAGGCTGTTTTCGTAATATGTTCAAATTTCACGCATGTCTTTCAAACAAAGGTTGTTCTTGACAACCTAAAATCTTGTCCGAGTCTTGACCGACATAGCAACAAGTAATGTACGCAACTTGCATTTTCGGTATTGAAAATGTATTCATAGGAACAGATGAAAGAAATAGCTCATCACAAGGCTTCGGAAGAGCAAACATTCATGATTTTGAACACATTATGAAACTGGTCTATTGTTATGTGCATCTGGTGCAGACATAAATATTTATGACATAGATAACATATCTTACATAGGAACTTGTCTAGTGTTTATAATGGTAGTTCAGTTGACCTTTATCTGCACATGCGCAAATTGTAACTGTGAACTCGCTTATTGTACTAAAGGTTTCAGTGCCATTTGCAAAAGAACTCCACAGACTTTTCACGTGATTTTTGGAATGTGGTACTAAAACGGTCCATCCAATTTTTTTTACGATTCGAAAGCCTACCTCTACGAGTCACTCAAGATGGGCATGGAGAACGGTCACATCATCTCTTCTAGTCTCTCCGCCTCCAGTTGCCATGACGACCGACACTGCGTCGACAGGGCCAGATTGAACCAACCTCCGAGGGACGGTTTGGCCGGAGCTTGGGTCCCCGCGGAAGACAACAGGCAGCAATGGATACAGGTACATGTCTTCAGGTTTGCCAGGTTTTCCGACTGTCAAAACGCCAAATTACATGCCAAATTCAGTGAAAAAAGGGCCAAATTTGCATTTGACGCATTTTATGGGCAGCATCGGCCAGATATGGTTAGAAATTACGTTGTAATGAATTTATAACACCTTTGAAACCTCTGCCGTAGCCGAAAATTTTAAGTGCCGCGGTTTACGCGCAGCCATAAGCACGTGATGTACATGCGCACTGCCCCTTTTGGATCCTTGTGGCACATATATATACTGACAAACCCCCGAAAAATAGGGTTTATAATTATTTTTTGTGTGTCGGTGAAAAATCCCCCCCCCCCTAAAAAAAAAGGCCATAAAGCCGTTTGGCCTGCATTTTGACTTCTTCAATGCTGAACGATGTCCCAAAACGCCAAATTTGCTGTTTTTGGCCTTAAAAAAACTGGCAACCCTGCATGTCTTACCATCATCATATCAGGACAATTCCCCCGGGGACGACTCCCACCTGACAACTCCCCCAGAGCTCCCACGGAGGACGACTACCGCAGAATTCGGCTCCCATGGAGGGGACAGCTCCCTTGGTGGTCTACTACCCCAAGGAAAACTCAGATTTGTTAAACTGGAAACATTGTTAAAATCCCCCGGGTAGATGTTCTCTGGGGAGTTGTTTTCCGTGAAAGCCACCCTCTGGTGAGTTGTCCATGGAGGTGTTATCCTTGTGGGGAGTGGTCCTTCGGGGGAGTAGTGCTTCGTGGGAGTTGTCCTCGAGAGAGCTGCAAATATATATACACTTTTACGCTGAAAAAAAAATGTATATTCTTACATTATTCAAACTTCAGTGTTTCTTTAAATCGCTTGGAATAGCATGCACCAAAGGCATGAAACTATTTTCTCCCAGAACATACAAGAAGTTTAATCGACCGTCCTCTGTCTCTTCTTCTTCTTCTTCTTCTTCTTCTTCTTCTTCTTCTTCTTCTCCTCCTCCTCTTGCTTCTTCTTTGTTCTTCTCTCTTCTTCTCCTTCCCTTCTTCCCTTCTTCGTTTTCTTCGTTTTCTCCATCCCTTGTCCTTCTCTCTTTCATAATCATCTTATTTCTCTTCTTTTATCTTTTTTTCTTCTCCATCTTCTTCTCCTCCTCCTCCTTCTTCTTCTTCTTCTTCTTCTTCTTCATCTTCTTCTTCTTCGTCTTCCTCTACTTACTTCTCCATACCCCACCCCACTTACCTTCTTCAGGTTAAATTATCGGATACCTTTCTCATCACTGGTATCATCACCCAAGGGAGGCACGAGGAAGAACAGTGGGTGTCATCATACATCGTATCTTACAGTGACAACGGAGTGGACTTTACTTCATTCAAAGACAGGTGTTGTGATGAAACCGAGGTAATTTACCTTATATATTGGACCGTAGGGCAAGGCTATTTTTCGTGATTTTCCGTAGTCCCATCAGTGGTATTTTACAAATCCCTAATAATGATTATTTAAATATTACTAAACCCAAAATTAGGGTTTGTTCTCCTAATACCATGTGCGCGTTTTTTAGAATATTAATAATGACGTTTATTTATAATGTCGTGACCAAATACGTTTTAGCAGTGTACAAACTACCAGGGACTTTCACCGTGTGCAAAAAAAAATATTACGTGGCTGAATTGTCAGTCCGTCATATCCTCGTTCGCAAACTTGGGAGTACTTGACAACCTATGCAGTCACAATACTTATGTGAAACCGCAGATATTTGAAAACTGAATAGGAACTTTGGTGAAGCATTTGACCGCAACTTTTGCATAAACAATGGAGGACTGCGTGAATGGCTTTTGTTAAAGTCCATTCAAAAGAACACCTGTACTTTCCGATATGAAATAGAGCCACGGGCCTTCATAAATATTAATTACATAGCTGTAAAGACAGATCTAGCAAGTAATGTTCGTGTCTGTGAAATCGCTATTGACGGTGATTCCTTCTTCTACGAATAGGACTGAGGAACTTGCCTCATTAATTAGTCGATTATCTCAATGCGCTGATAAAAATTGGAGAACAAATGTGTTTTCTCATCGGCAACTTCTTCTTAATCAGTGTGTAATGTTAGTTTTCAATACCAATCTGGAGACCACGGAACTTTTTTCTAGAGCGTTATTTGGTCAATGCCCTTCAGTCCATTATTACCGTCTATATTATATACACACAGAAATGTATACACACTAACTTCCTTTCATTTCAATGGGCGTAATATTGCTGAAATTCAAGACAAGTTCTTTCTCACATCATCATCATCATCATCATCATCATCATCGGTCGTCCGTTGACGGAGTGGAAGACGCACGAGCAACATGGTTTGCCCAGCGTACTCTATCTGGCATCAATTTAGAAATTTCAGTTAGTTCCAGACCGATATATTGTGAAATGGTGTCGGGAAAAGTCAGTGATTTTCTACCTCACGTATATTATACGTACATGTACATACAGTATATTCACCTATAGCAAAACTTTCAGGTTTTCTTTGCTTGAGGTGGAAATTGCGTCTCTATCTAATATAAAAAGTGTATAAAAGGATTTTTGATATAAGAGATTTTAAGAGGAATTTTTTTTGCAGGCACTGTCACTTTTACGTATAGGAATGTTTTTTCAATTGCATTTTTTTGGGGGGGGGTCAACGGGATGCATGTCATTGAATTATCAATAAAATGTGATCAAGAATGACATCAATGCTTTGCAAAGTTGTCATCGTGATTAGTTATAGATATCCCCTGAAATGTAACAAAATATCAAATTCATAACTTTCTCATTATACCCCCAACAAACGAAGTTTGAACGGATATAAGTGGCGTACGGTTGGTAGGGTGGGCGGTCGGTCCGTTGCAAACCTTGCGGATCGATCTACTTCCTCAGTTTTTGACCAGTGCTCATGAGCTTTGGCATAAACATTGGTCTCAGGGCGAAGATGTGTAAGACATATTTTTTTCGAATGTGTCGGAAACTGCGTTGTCATCGTAATGGCATGTCATGACAATAAGTCAGGGACATGATGGGGCGGGCTTATCAATCACCTTTAGTGATATTTCTGGTTTGTTATGTGATGTAAATAATGTTGATAAATCTCTTCGTTGATTAAATCACATTTATTACAATTTACTCACTGGGCTTCTCTTTTAATTGAAACATCTTATTTCCCCGCCAGGAGTTCGTTGGTAACGACGACAGTAACACACAAGTGACCAACAGGTTCCTGCCGCCATTTAAGGCGCGCTACGTCCGGATTCAGCCCCGGTCTTGGGGAGGAAGGATCGCGCTGAGGTTTGAATTGCTGGGAGTCGGAATATCAGACGGTACGACAGTTCGTTCTAGTGGTGATTTTAATCTTATTTCAACTAAACGGAATCGACTTTTAATGGCTAATTCCGGATTCATAACATTGATGTAATAATAATAATGATAATAATTATCATCATCATTATTATTATTATTATTATTATTATTATTATTATTATTATTATTATTATTATTATCATCATTATGATGATGATGATGATGATTATCATTATAATTATTATTATTATTATTATTATTATTATTATCATTATGATGATGATAACAATAATAATAATGATAAGAAGAAGAAAAGAAGAAGACTACTTCTACTACTACTACTACTACTACTACTACTACTAATAATAATAATAATAATAATAATAATAATAGTAATAAATAATAATAGTAATTAATAATTAATTAACATGTTTCCAGTTTAAAAATTATGGAATTGTCGTTCGGGCAGTGGTCCTCCGTGTGAGCTGTCCTGCGTGGGAGTTGTCCTAGAAACTGATATAAATAATGATTTTCTTTCAAGGAGTTCTGCGAAACCCGACCACTCGGGTTGAAGATGGCAGCGTCAACGGATTCGCGAAATAGTGCTTCATCATGTTTCTAGCGCTCAACTGTGCTCAAGCGGACGACTCACCTGGAGAACTATGCTTGGTCACCAAAGATGAACGATGCAAATCAATGGATTCAGGTATGATTAACCCGTTCCTTCCCGTATAGAGCCACAGTCACAGATCAACCCCACAAACTAGGTTGGTCAGCCGTAATAACAAGAATTTCTGTTAATTTTATTCCCGTTCCTGGTTCTTTTGACCAGAATTGTATGTAAAAAGCGAGTAGAATCACTAGATTCTTGGGTAAATTGATAAAATTTTACACTGAAAATTTGACACGGACTGTTCTTTGTGTGTGCATATCGAGTTGCTAAGTGTGTTAACTTTTATAATATTGCAATGTATTTTTCAGTGATGAATTATCAATTTTCTTTTATAGTTGTTCGTACATATTCTGTGAAAAGTTTGTGCAAATTACAGTTTTACCGACTTTCCTGATTTTTGATAAGATAATATTGTATTGTATAGTGTTGCATTGTACTGTACTGTAGTCTATTCTGTTCTATTTTATTCTATTCAATTCCATTCCATCTATTCTATGTTTTATTGTTAATATATACTTGTTCAACGTATTAATCACATAATGACGAAAATAGATATATAATAACAAGCAAATATATAGCATATTAATTCGTAGTACGTAAATATACTTCGTTGGAAGATTTGTATATATACACGAGAATGTGACCATGTATGTTTAGGTAATTATTTTATATGTTTTGTATGCTTAAATAAAGAAGAATTTAATTTCAATTCCACCTTAATTTCAGATTGATTTAAGACAATCATTTCGCGTGGGTGCCATAGTAACCCAGGGTCGGAGTGATGCCGATCAGTGGGTGACGTCATATACCGTGTCGTACAGCATCGACGGGTATGGCTGGATACGCATCCCCGGCAAGAATGGAAAACCGAAGGTACAGGCGCCAACAATTTTGTAACCATTGTCTATCTTTTTTTTTTAATTTGGGTATTAAAGGCATCGTATAGCAATTTTTCCAGTTTGAAAAAAAACTGAGTTACATGATTCCCCATGCTACCAGTGTCTCTGTTAAAGTCTAAAAATGAGGCCCTGAAAAAAATTGCAGTTCAAAACGATCATTAATTGCATTTAAAAAGTGAAAATCATTGAGCGACCATTCCAGTTAATCCCATAGACTGCTGTGTTGCAGAATATCGTCAGCCGATAATAATTCATGTGTCGATTTTTATTTGACAGCATAATTGTCTAAGGTTTTGTGTTCTAGGGTGTTTATTACTCCGTTCAAACACCGTCAGATATTATGTCAGATAGCAAAGTTTGACAATTAATTAAATGAGGTTTCCACGAAGTGTCTTTAATGCGTTGTATTGAACAAATTAGGTATGACAACGGTGGTAATTTTCTTTTGCAACGAACAATACAACATCTACTGCAGTGGTTCAGAGGCCATATGTGAGAATAAACTAATTATGCATTCAATAGCATGTTTTGGTCATACTCTGTCCAAACTTAACACTCCTTGGCAAACATTTTAATATGGATGTGTGTATAAAAGGACATTTCGCCAACTACGCGTTACACTCGTACATGTGTTAAGCCAACCGATCAATCGAATGGATATAGATCATCATAGGAGTAATCCAGAATTTTAAATCTGGTTTTGTCTCCGTTACGGGGGTGGCCGGTTTCACTACAATTGCCCTTATCCATCCCTCCACTTCGCCCGATTCGGCGCATCCTCCTCCTTCTGCCCAACACTCCTACTCCCCTCCACCACTTGCTTCTTCCATGTCTTCTTTTGTCGCCCCCTTCCCCTTAGACCATCCACCTGAAACTCAAACGCCCTTCTGAAAACATGATCAACATCCCTTCTCAACACATGTTAATAAAGTAATCCATTCGCCTTTGCCAACTGATCCACCGCTTCTTCCAAACTTCCAAACCCAACATCTTCATCAACTCGTTAGTCTTCTTCCTGCGCATCAACTTCACACCACACATCGCTCTCACCTCTTATTCCTTCTCAAGAATCCTCGTCTCCCTTTCACTCAAACGCCATGTCTCACTCCATAACATCGCCGAACTCACGCAACCCCTGTAGACCATTTATTTCATCTTCAAGGAAATCGTTTCCCCATATAACAACTCTCCACCCTCTCTAAACTTTACCCACAGCTTTTTTTGCACCCTCCACTTACATTCACTCTCTCCCCAAGTACGAAAACTCTTTCGCCGTGTCCACCTCGTTACACAACATTTCCACCTGTTCCACCATCCCTCCAGCTCTTTTCTCACATCTTCTACACCACACACAAAATCTCTTGCTAACCTCGGGGTCACCCTCTTCCCTCTTCGTCTTTGTGCAATGTTGTAGTCGCGACCACAAGTTCCGAGTGCGAGTTCGCAGTTAAATAAACTCTTGGCATACAGGAAGTATGAATCCTTAAATGTAATACTGTATGTTAATGCACCTTTCTTGGATCAAATCTGAGCAGGTGGTTTGTAGTGCGCAAATCAAGAACACAATCTCAATACCATCTTTTATTTTTGATTTGCTACTGCCAGATCTTTCTGGGAAATAGAGATCGGAGCAGCCACGTCATCCATTCGTTCAAGCCCCCGTTTGTGTCTCGATTTGTTCGCGTGGAACCCGTAACTTGGCACACACAGATCTCGCTGAGACTGGAACTGTTCGGGGCTGGACCTATTCCAGGTAAGTCTGAGCCCGTTACTTGGCACACACAGATCTTGCTGAGACTGGTACTGTTCGGGGCTGGACCTATTCCAGGTAAGTCTGAGCCCGTAACTTGGCACACACAGATCTTGCTGAGACTGGAACTGATCGGGGCTGGACCTATTCCAGGTAAGTCTGAACCTATAGCTTGGCACATCCAGATCTCGCTGAGACTGGAACTGTTCGGGGTTGGACCTATTCCAGGTAGGT
>JZLH01S0538181.1:4103-14864 GCA_001188425.1 Eucidaris tribuloides
CTTTCACCGGGAAATCAATGAAATCTGTAATTTTCATTAAAAGCAGCATTTATTACGCGCATGTTAGTACCGCAGATTATAGCCAGGCTTGGCAGTACGTGTTGCGCACAATCTGAGACTTGGAGGGAATACCAAGATGGCGGCGGTGCACTCAAGCGAAGAGCCGGGCCATTGATTTGGCGACGGTGCGATGCGTGTGTTGTGGATGGGTATAAGCCTTCCCCCTTTCTTTTAGTTCCGTGGTTTACGTCAACGTCAAGGCCAAAGTCTTAGCTTTCAAATGCTGTTTGGTCTGTTCAATTTGCTTGTTCTGATCTCGAGATATCTTGTAAACAACAAAACGGTGGACTCTCAGTTGTGTCACTTCTACCAGAAGAGTGCCTGGTGCTATCATTTCTGTATTAAAAGTGGCACATTTGTGATTTTACCTTTTCATTGTAAACTGAACATATCTTAGGATTAAAAGAAGCAAAATGAACAGAAAAAACGGCATTTGAAAGCTAAGACTGTGCCATTGATGGTGATGTAAGCATGATGTCACAAAAATGTTTTACTCATTACCAAAGAGGGCGCTTTTGACTTGCACAATTATTTTTGAGACACACTGTACATGTAGCATCTACCATACAAGTTAGTCACAAATGGGCCAATACCAACCAAAGAAGAAACTTGCAGGTATATTCTATCATTTGACTTCATTTGACCTTTGACCCCCAAATAACATTGAGGTCTCTGTTACGCATCTACCACCCAAGTTTGGTTACAAATGGGCTTGTGGTTAGAAAGTTACCTAGTTTGGGCCCTTATGGGCCCGACGGACGAGGGACGAAAAGCGATCGCAATAGCTCACTTGAGCCTTTGGCTCAGGTGAGCTAACAAAAGGTCTAAAAAACAAAGAAATACATAAGAAATTCACAAAACAATTAAATACATCAGAAATCAATTCTGATTCGGCAATTTTTCTTTGCAGGTAATTGTCAGAAAGAATATTTTCACCAAAACTTAGCATTCTACAAGCTATCTTAAGTGAGTTATGGGCAAAAATATGATTTTATTCATAAATTTGCATAATTAATTATTGAAAAATATCAAACATGTATTTGTTGAAAATCTAATGATACAGTCTTGTAGATTATATCCAGCTCTATGCACTTGCACATTTTCGCAGCGATCGTGCAATCTGCGGCCAAGATCTTGGCCCCCCCCCCCCCGATGACAAGACTGGAGATAGCCCAGATCCATTACGGTTAAAGGCATCATATAACAATATTTCCATTTTAAAAACTGTGAGCTACATGATTCCCCATATTATAAGTGTCTTTAATAAGATCTAAAAATGAAATCCCTGAAAAATTTACAGTTCAAAATGATCATTAAGTGCTTTAAAAAGGTAAAAATCATTGAGAGACCATTCCAGTTTTCCCCCATAGACTGCTGCATTGCAGAATTTTCATCGGCCGAGAGTAATTCATGTGCCAATTTTTACCTGTATGTATATTTTACAAGTGACAGCAAAAACGTCTGAACTTTTGTGTTCCAGGGCCTTTATTTGTCTATGCAAACACTGTCAGATATGTCAGATAGCAAAGTTTGACTATTTTTTAAATGGGTCTTCCACAATGGTATAAAGGGTCTTTAATACCACTTACTCCTGAGACTAACATACATGTACTCACCTTGCAGAATTTGACTTTGATTCGCTTTTGGTGTGTGTTGGTGGTGCTCCTCCTCATCTTTGTACTCTAAACCTAAAAGTTCAACAATCAACAGGATAGTGTCGTTACAGTTTGGCAGGTATAGTCAAAGACATAAACATAGTTTCATGTTCAATTGCACATTTACTGTGATCATATCGACACACAATACACTTCTGGTTGTTTAATTGGCAAGGTTCATTAGTGCTAAATTATTCCTTTACATTGTTATCATTAATTATATGACACCTAGATAGATTCTTGTCATCTGATTGGTTGTTTGATACAGGGAAAGCCTGTTATAATGAGGTCCTCAGGACCGTCGGTTTTACCTCGTTATAACCGATACCTCATTGTATTATGTATCACACAAGATATCACATGTATGGGACTAGGCATTAACCCATCTGTTTACTGCTTCTCCCACTTGTTCTGCACCAAAACTACGAACAGTAGGCTGATTATTTTACATTTATATACTTATCCACAGTTATAAAGAAAAGTAGATATCGAAATAAAGCAGCAAACTCCAGGCTGCTTGTAACTTGCGTTGAGTTACACGGCAGCCAGGCTTTGTGTGTATGACAAGTCAATGTACTATGCAGTAGTGTGTATTACACACACACATGCAGATAGGTCGGGGACTTCATGTATTGTGCATGGCTGTGTGGCAGGTAGTCATGATGAACTGCGATGCGCTCGGAAATGATTTGGCAATTTTTGCGTTGTCAAAATTTACAATTTGATCAGCACACGATGCAACTTTCATTTCTTTGTTTTAACCCGGCGAATTTCTTAATATGTTTTTCTTTGTCAATGGGTTGAGAAAAATAAGCAATATCTTGCAATTACGGAGTTCGTCATAAACGGCACTTCTTTCCATTGAACAATACGTAAATAAAAACGGGACCGAGACATTCACCTTGTTAAAAGCGGTACCTCACTATATCCAAGCTCGTTATAACGGGGTTTCCCTGTATTGATCATTTGTCCCATTTTACCATTACGTCATCATTCATGCAATGTTGGCTCCTTTCACCGTGCAATCTTGGATCCATACGATTTGCTCCATCTGCACGTGCACCAAGACTACAGGCACTACGTACATACAAATGCTTGCATTTGCAGCATGGATACGACAATCCAGCATTGATTGACCGTGGATCTATTTTTAGGTGTCATATAAAACAAATAATGAATTTTTTTCATTCATGCAATGGACAGAATATTTCATTCGGTGAAAGATGAAATGCTCCATTCAACAAGGCGCAGCCTCCTTGAATGGATCATATTTTCGTCTTTCACCTCATGAAATATTTTGTCCATTGCACTCATAAACATTCATTATTTGTATACTATCAAGTCTAAAACTTTCATACTGTACAAGGTTTCAATTGAAATTATAAACTTCATTATTAGATTACCAACAGTACCTATATCACATATTTGATTTAACAAAAAAATTAATTTGGATTCTCGCAATAATTTCATTTTACTCTTTTATATACATCTGTCATCCCTGTTTTGCATTAGTCAATCTCCTACAAATCTAAAGAGAGACATTTTAAATATTAAGAAAGCTACAAGTCTTGTAAAAAAAAAAAGGACAAACATGCTATAGGCCACTTGCTGTTAGTTCAATATCGCAGACAAATGGAATAAAGTAATTGTCAATGTTTCAATGATGGTTAGACAAGTGTAAAAAAAACAAAACCATTTCAAAATTTACAGCTTCCTTAATTATGATTTTATGCCATAAATTTAGCATAATTAATTATATGGGGGGAGGGGAATCCCCCCCCCCCCCCCCCCCCCCCCCAATATAGCCATAGCAAAAAAGCCCAGCCTGATTAGGGTTAAACTGATTTTAAGCACATATGAGGCTCAGTAATGAACACAGATATCAAAATATCAACAGAATTGGGGCAAAAGATGTGACTATAATTCTTATTTCTGTTCAGGCTACTGTATTTACAATGGTTCAATTTTGTTCAGTTTTGATCAGTCCCTATGTCTTTAAATACCAGCTCTCTTGTACATTACAAAATCCAAAATCTTTTCAAGGAGAGTGATGAAAAGAAAAACATGCAAGAAATTTGTCCCGAAAACTCACCTCCACCGCCATGTGCGTGACCATGGCCACCGCCATGTGAATGGCCGTGGCCACCCCCATGTGAATGACCATGATCTTCGTGTCCGTGTGCTCCGTGCGAGTGGCCTAGGGTATCCACGTGCGAGTGTCCATGTCCCAGACCGCCGTTGGCTTGTGTACCGTGGCTGTGACCATGACCTGTGACAGCAAAAAGACAAACTGATGAATGGTGTACATTCAGTACCTACATGAACTGCCAAAGATATATACTACATGTACAAAATGACAGCTTCACAATAAAATAAAATATCTGATCTTGCCGGGTGCTATTCACCACAGTATCACAGCGCTTACACATTATTATTACCCTGGTCAATGGATGAAATTCAATCAACCATTTAAAGTGCTCACTCTCCAGCATTCCAGTCAGTGTCCATTTTACAGGAGTGCACACTTTGATCAACCAACATATATGTTAACATTCCCATCCACCAGGTACCCATTTCATTTATACACCTGGGTTAAGAGCAGTGATGTGGATAAAATGCCTTGCTGAAGGGCACGCATGTTGGGTATAAGCTGGGCTTGAATTCAGTACCATTAGATTGGGAGATGAGCATTCTACTACTCAGCCACAACACCTGCCCAAGTACATGTATGTCATGGCATGTACATATTGCATGCAAAACAGAACATTTACAACAAGCCAAAAAGTATAAATCGGGGGGGGGCGGGGGGGGGGGTGAGGGGGGGGGGCGGGGGTGGGGGTGAGAGAGAGAAAATTTATTTTTGATTATAACGCAAAAAGGTAGGTCAGTTGCAAATGTGATTTATGTAAAATTTCATGGTGAAATTCACCTAAAGTTTGTCATTATTCCTTTTGTTTCCCTCAATAAATACCGAATGAAAATACACACAAAATTGAATTCCCATTTGCTGTTTCTATAACATCATTTTCTGCAGACAATGTGGAGAAAAACCTGAATAGCTTTCAATAATGAAAACTGCACATTATACATTGACATAATTAGTCTAAATATACAAAAAACCCCCAGCATTGTAACAAGTACATGTTGCAAACGGTCCTAGCTTGTCTGTAAATGTGACACTGTCAATAAACGAAACATATGAGTAAAACGAAGACTGAAAGAGCAAACCAACAACACGAATGCAGTTGTTACCTCCTTCATTGGTGAGTGCCATGACCAATACGCAAAATGCCGATGATATTTACAAGAACCCAAGAAACAGAGACGATGAGCAACAGACGCATCAATGCGCACTTCTGGGCGGTTGCCACACTCTCCTGAAATCACAAGCAGTGTACAAAATATGCTTTATAAACCATGACTTTAATTCACTAAGATTGTTACGATTTCAATATATTAAAGGCATTCCTTAGACAACAATGTATCCCAGTTTCAACATAATTTGCGAACTACAAAATCCATATAAAAGCATGATAAAGTGCTCAGAATAAGTAAAAAGTAAATGAAACCCTAACAATATAATAATGCAATTTCAAGACGGCTCATTTATGTGATAACAAAGCCCCGGGGGGCACGAACGCGCACCTGAGTCTCGCAACTCTCATATGGTATCCCATAGAAAAAACCATCAGTTTAAGTACATATAGTTTTGCGCTTGGAGCCTGATATCTAGCACCTAACGTAGCCAAAGATGAACCAGTTTGAGACAAACTTGCATCCCCTTCCAATATATCTTGAATTTTTGCCAAGTTAAATTATAATTCTAACATCCGTTTTTACAAAAACAAGGCACGCGCCTAGTAACTTAACATTTGACCTTTGACCGTACTCATGTGACCTTGACCCCAAATAACATTGAGTCCCTGTTAACGCATGCTTACCACCGAAGTTTGGTTACAATGGCCTTGGTGGTTAAAGTTAACCTAGTTTGGTCCCTTAATGGCCCTGCCCCGGCCGGCGCGGAGGGGGGGGGGGGGCTGCTGTAACCATTCCAGGACCCTCTTCCCCTCCACCTGTAGGATCATTCCCACCCAAGTTTGGTCTAAATCCATTGATTGAATTGAATTATTTCCTAGTAGGCCCTAACCCAAAACTTTTTGCCCCCCCTTGGGCCAAACGGGGCCACCGCGGGCATTGTCATGGAGAACTATTAATTCAGCACTTATAGAGTATCTAACACACAGAAGTCTTAACTAAACTATTTTCTGCCGATCTAGAGAAGAAGCACAATGACCAACGCAAAGAAGAAAACTTTGACTTCATGTGACCTTTTTGACCTACATATTGTGACCTTTGAACCCCAAATAACATTGAGGTCCCTGTTGCGTCACTACCACCAAATGTGGTTACAAATTGGCGTTGTGGTTATAAAGTTACTACTTTGGGGCCCGTATCGGCCCTGCCCCCTGGCGCCCCTGGGGGGGGTTTGACGCTGGTGTCTCATTCCATGAACCCTCTTTCCCCTCCACCTGAGGATCGATTCCCACCAAGTTAGTTAAATCCATTGATGTGAATTGAAGTATATTCCGTATAGGGCCCTACCCCCAATCTTTTTGCCCCCCCTTGGGGCCAAACGGGGGCCACCCTGGGCATTGTTCATGAGGAACAATTAATTCAGCACATAAAGAGGTAATCTACACACAAAGTGGCTTAACTAAACTATTGTCTGGGGATCTGAGAGAAGAAGAGTTTTGAAAACTGATCCCTACTTCTGGCCCTTTAGGGCCTGCCGCTCGCCTCCCGGGGCCAGTGTAACCAGTTGAGAACCTTGAATCCCCACCCCCTAAGGATCTTCCTGCCAAGTTTGCCAAAAATTCCAATCAATGCAATTTGTTTTTGAAGAAGAAGCTGAAATGTGTTAAAAGTTACCCCGACGAACGACCATGACATGACAGACGAACACACATGACAACGACGAACGACGGACGACGGACAAAAAGCGATGTCGCAATAGCTCACTTGAGCCTTGGCCTCAGGTGTACTAAAAAAGATGAAAAATCCATGAGTGATTGGGTTTTCCTGATAGACTGCTGTGTTTACAAAACACATCCATACTGATTTTAATGTGCATTTTGTCCATGTCAAATCAGTATCATGTAGCTCAGACATCAAAATTTTAAACCTTTTATTAACTGAACCTCACATTGTCAAACAATCATTTAACTTCTTAACATGCCGAAGATTTAAAATGTCTATGACTTTTAATAAAGTGTATCATGTGCGCAATCGTGCGACTTTGGCACGTTAAGAGTTAAGGTCAACTTCCAGGTCATTTGTCAGTAAGGGTATAATAGAGTTGACATAGACTTTGAAGAGGACCATATCTTATCATCGACAGCATTATACAGACAACCCAAACGCCTAGAATTAATCTTCATCATCACTGTGCAATCTCTTATTCATGAACGTATGGGAACACACATTAATGAAAAAGAGACTAATTGAAATTCATATTGTCTTTTAAGTAATTTCGATGTTTTCATGTCTCACCTCAACTGCTTCCAGAGAAGATTGAAAAATTGCAATAAATAAAGAAAGAGCATTTACAAACCAGCTAGAAATTTCCACATCGACATACCTGGTAAAAGAAATGAATCACATATATTCACAAATAGATTAGCTGGCTTTTCCAATTTCATGCTTATGTCTTTAAAGGAACTGCATTAGATTGGTACATGTACAAACTTCAAGTCACATTCATAATAATATTTTGTTCCTATTGCCTAATTTTATTAAAAAAATGTTTCAAAGCTATTTTGCAGTATCGTGGTCCAAAGTGCCAAAATATTGCTCAATCTAAGCTATCTGCAATGCACTATCAGTTGCAAACATTTTGATTACATAAAAACTACACAGTATGTTCAGGATTTGTGAAAGCATTTTCAGATTATTTTTTCTGACCACAAATCCCAGCTGTAATCCTATATTGCACTGTCAAGGCTACATTCAACCACAAATTCCACCAATTAAAGAGAGGCAGAGGAGTTAGTGCCATACTACACGAAAATGCATTCTGTGTGCATGAATTCAGGTAAATCACTCACTATGAAACAGAGATGGAGTCAAGGCTGGCCTCGAGGCCAAATTTTACCAGTCTTGGCCTTGGCCTTGGAATAAATCATGGATATTAAAGTCTACGAGAACAATGTTTTTCCAGCAGCCTCATGACTCGGAACTGTTGGCCTCAACTCCATCCCTGCTATGAAACCTTCAATGAGGCAAGAAACTATGCATTTACTTGGACACTTGACATCACACACAAACCTCTTTTCTCACTAAACCTTTTGAGAGCATGTTCCCACAACCACAAGTATGAAGTCCAAATGTTTGAGGCACAGGTTTTCAGGGCTGGCACTTTCCTCCTCTTTGATTTTTTAAAACAAATTTATACACACAAAAAAGTAACAAAATTAATTCAGAGTTTTTATCCAGGATACCTACCAGACAAGAAACAGCATCCAGTACTACAATGAGTGAACAAACAGTCATCATAGCAAAGTCTGGGATGCAGTGAACCATTTTGATTGACCTTTTCCAAAACTCCTCTTAAGAGGATGCAAATTGGTTCTTGTTTTCTTCTGCACTACATAGTATATGAAAAAATATAAAAAATATATTAATGTATTCTATTGTATTGTATTGTTTAATGGGGGGGGGTTGGGGGAGGGGGAGGAGGAATCACTTTGCAGCCCCCACCCTAATTGGTATATACTTAAATTCAATTCCAAATTTTGCAGCCAAAAGTTAGTCCTCAAGTTCCAGTCACTTACCCGTACGTAAATCTGTCATTTGCTCTCCATTTTGAGATGATTGAAGCTACAAGACCAGCTAGTAAGGCAGTGCAGTCAAAGAACATGTGAAATGAGTCAGAGATCAGACCAAGGCTGTGGGGAAAATAATAACATGAAGCATACTGTCAGGTGTCAATGTGGTAACAATGACTACTTGTATGACCATGTTTGACAGGATTTGAACATCATGCAATGAATAGAGGAAGAGGAAGAGGAAGAAGATCAAGAAGAAGAAGAAGAAGAAGAGAAAAGAAGAAGGAGTAGGAGGAGAAGAAGAAAGAGTAAAAAAAAAGTAAGTAGGAGGAAAAGAAATTAGAAGAAAAGGAGAGAAGAGGAACAATTTTGCAGAAAAAATGTGAATAACCACATTTATGCAGTAATTTACTACACAAAGACAGAACTTTTAAAATTTCAAAATAATACTTTCTATGAAAAGAACACTCAATAACAGTAACCAGACACACCCCATACATGAATGCAAAGCTGCAAACATTCACATTTTAACCACAGAGATTTAAGAAATCAATCAGGAACATGTATGCATCATCAGATAAACATGTTTTCTTAACCAGGGAGATAAACAAATTTGTCTGGATGACTTTTTCTGGGGTCAAAAAAATATTGCATTAATTTAAAGAAGTACAAGAAATATATTATGTGACGAAATGGTGGAAAGAAATCATGAAAAAAATCAGTTTTTAATTTCTTTTCCAATTTTTTTAAGGGTAAAAAAGTTTTTTTGAAAGATTTTGTAATGATGGATTAATCAAAATTCTTTCAAATCATCTCCTTTTAACAGGACAATGTTCTGAATATGAATATGATAATCTTGATTTTTTTTTTAAGTTTACCAAAAAGAAAAATCCCTAACCCTGCAATTAGCAATATCACTAACTTCATTAAATAGGCCCTATCAATAAGGAATAAAGTAGTGTACCTGTTTGACCATACTCCATAAGCTAATTCTACAAAGGCAAAGGACAGGTTGAGCACCAGGAAAAGGAACAAATTCCTGGAGGTCTTGTCCGAGAAAATTGCTCTGAAAAAAACAAAGAGAAACATGTAATTAGAAAACTGTTCTGTACAAATGTCTTCAAGATTTATACTCATGAAAAATTCAGTGCGGGATGGTTTCTCTTCTTCTTCATCATCACCATCATAATCATGTTCCTTCATCATCATCCTGCCCATGTTCAGTAAGCCCACTGCACTGCTCACTGATGACTGATCCATTTGTGTTTTTTCTGTCCCTTTTTTGTCTGCAATTTCTGCGCAGCCTTGCCCTTGGCCTTGGAAAATATTGTCAAAACGTGATAACATGATAAAGGGCGTAATTCAGTGACATGTCTTGTGATTGTACAGATCACACAACCTTGATCTTCAGCATTGTCATCATCATCTGGTATACGGGAGTGAGGTATTCCTGTAGGTCTCCCGGTCGTCTTCAGAAAAAAAACTGGTGCTTGTCGGTTTGCGAAACTATGACAGTATGCGGTTATGCATGGAAAGTCAGACGACAAAAATTGTTTATCAGTCCAAAGCTTATACAGAAAAGTCTTGAAAATTCTTATGCTGGTGGCAGTAACCAAAGATTCTGGAAGCTTGTTCCACAAATCGATGACACGTAACTGTCACTACTTAATCTTCCAGACTTCTGATATTCAACTTGCAAAATTCCTCTAACATTACATAGATCTGTTAGAGATCTATCAATCATATCAATCATGGTCCTTGTACAGGACACTCCCACTATAAACACGTTTACAACGAAATTTTGATACAACAAAGTAGAAGTTTTGGTCCCAAAATCATTACCACTGAAATCTATGGCGAAAAATTCGGTTACAACGAACACGGTTATAGCGAAATTCCCATTACAATGAAGTTATTTCCGAGCCCAATGTTCAATACATACATGTACATAAGAAATACGTTCCGTTACAACGAAATAGAGATTTTGGAAGGTAGTGCGACGACACTTGATCGCCTCATGTGGGTGTGATCGTGATTGAGAGAAAGGGTTTCTCTCCCTGCCTGGCCCTTCACGCATGCATATACTCGGGGGGCGGAGAGGGGTGTGTCTCAAATACTTTATGATTGGTGAGAGTAGTGCGTCCAGCCCGAGAGAGAGGATGAGTGTGCATGTGGAGTGCAATCATTGCGTGACCATGTTGCTAGGAAATGTTGAATAGGAA
>JZLH01S0538237.1:0-13456 GCA_001188425.1 Eucidaris tribuloides
ATGGGATGATTTATATTTGGTAAGAACTCGTGTATCAAACCATTATACATCCCCTCACCCCACCCCAAAATGAAGAACTGCTACACTGTTTGCCGATGATTCTGTTGTTTCTTGCTAAATGCACTCTCCTACCTCATCCTCCATTCTGTAGCACTGAATTTGAGAGGGAAACAAATACATGTAAGTGCATTGCTCAGTAGTTTCATAGCGTGCGCAGGAACAAACACTTTAAATGCATGTACCCGGTGAAAAATCCCTCACTGCACCTGAATTCCTATCTTAAATTTCTGATTTGATTTCAAAATACTTGTGAATTGATTCTCTATCTGGGCATCATTATTCTTCCTACAAAAAAGGTGAACAGTAACCAAAAGCATTGCACAGTAGAATTTGAAGTCTTGTGTTAAGCAACAGGAAGTCATAAAGTCAAAGATTTAGTGAGGTAAAGAAGTTTTTAATGTTTTGTTGTAAAACATGTATAGCATTTAAAAAATTTCCATGTTTTGGGTGCTCCCTAGATTCTTTTCCTGTCTCCAATTGTGAAACTAAATAAGAAAGAAAAAAAGGTAGCCCGTTTTTTTTTTTTTTTTTTTTTTTTTTTTTTGTTCTTTTTTTTTTTTTTTTTTTTTTTTTTTTTTTTTTTTTTTTTTTTTTTTTATTTTTTTTGATTTTTTAACAGAAAGCACATGTATGAAATTGACTTTTCTCCAGATTCCTACATCCAATCCCTTGTCAGCCCCTCCCCTCCCAGCAATTACAGTGAGATGCATACAAACAAGACAGCGGTCAATACTTGGAGCCACAAGGCATGGGAGGCTATGTCAATATCACACTGTATGCAAAAGTTATTATTAATAATAAAATACCCAGAAAATATTACTGTTCCAAATCTGCAGGGGTCGTACTTAACTTTTTTTTAACTAGCCAGGCGGACTATTTAACGTAAATGTTGGGTAGTCCGCCAGAATTCTGTCTAGCCTGCCTCCCCCCCCCCCCCTCAATAGAATACTTTTCATACTGTTTTGTGCAACATTAAAGAAATATTTTGGAGAGCTATGCAGACTAATTACTTTAGATTTTGGCTAGTCCGCCATTATTTTTGCTAGCCATTGGCTAGCGGGCTACTGTTAACTGTGAACACTGATCTGTCTCATATTTTTTTTTTATTGCATGGCAATTAAAAGCCAAAAAACCACCTATGATCTACATGAATTAATTAAAATCGTGTTTCACAGAAATAATTTCTTCATTGTTTGTTTGGATTCTGTCAATCCTGATGTTACAATTTTCTAGACTGACCATGTATACTTTGTGAAACTGCTATACTTCATCTCAAGTTATCGACATTGTAAATCAGAGAGACTTCTGGGAATACTTTTCATGATTACCCAACCAGTACTTGATAAACACATACCACTGTGTATATGTTTTATCAAAATTTATTTATCTATAAGATATCTTTTATCTAAACTATTCTTCTACAATTAGAATTCCACCTTACAGCAGACTTGGCCTGATCCTTCTTCTGAAACAAAAACAGAAAAATCCTCATTTCAAATTTGTTAAATTCGTTTGTCTCCTGTTTGGCCTAGCTCTCTAACAAAATGTAAATTAGTTTTACAAAATTCCCTCTGAAATTTGAGCCAATTTAAATGAGACTGTGCAAAATCACCCTCTCTACAAAGTTATTTATATACAGCCTGCGGGGTGATTTTGTGTCTATAAGTGGTGAGGTACATATGTCTTTATGTTTTGTTTTAAACTGTCACTTGGGTTTGCAATCCATCGTTAAAGCTCTAAGAAATATCCTAAATTCATTCATAATGCAAAGATCAATACAAATCATGCCTGTTTGTTCACAAAGCCTGCAGCAAGGAGGGAAAGTCTCAAAAATATCAAATGCTGCATTTCAAATCAAACTACTAAGAATGTCTTGCCAGCCAATTTCCTGGATTTACTTTAGACTACACGTATATTTTCAAAAACTTTTTAGTTTGCATATTCCATTTGATATTATACCCACATGAATTGTATAATTGTTTGCTCTGTGTTTTCCTATTAAAGTGAAGAAATAATTTTAGTCTGTTCCTTTGATAGTACAAGGTGAGAATGGAGAGATAATTCAAATTAATACTGAAATGTTACAAAAAGCATCACAAGCCACCTTGGGAAAAAAATGGCAACATTTTCACAGAACTGTACATATTTAAATTTATTAATGATTTTGCAGTAATAGTGAGTGTCATTGGAGATAGTTGTTTCTCTTTTTAATTGTTTTATTTTCATAATATAACAAAAAATCACCTTAAAATTATACAAAAATATACATAAAACAACAAAGTACGTGTAATTGGAGTTCTCCTTTCTGCTTCTCATATAAAATACTGATTACAACTTTACTAAATTATTCACATCACACATTTCAATCACAAAATCAAGCCCACAAATTGTAAATCATTCTTGTATACAAAAAGTGTGTTGAGACTGACCTCTGTTGAACACGTCTTTCTATTTTATTTCAAATTTACTTTAATACTTGTCTGTCTTTTACTGCAATCAACTTCTCAGTTTATGAATCTTTGTTGAACTTTATCAAATTGAGAGTAATTGATACAAGTACAGTACTTGAATTACATTACATGTACAAATTATGTAAAATGAAACTGTAATTTACTGTAAATTTTGAGTCATGTAATTTCAATTGATGTTCAAAGGAAACTACGAAACATGTAAAGTCTGAATCCATCGCTAATATAAATAAATTGAGAATACATCACATAATTTACAGTATAATCATACATGTCCATACAAATACACTATGATACTACTGTACATGTACATGTATGTACTGTCTGTATTATGAACACTTTTTAACCCGTTGACTACGAGATTCTGCAAATCCCCATAGACTTTGTACAGGGGCCATCCAGTTCCCGTAAGCAACGGGTTAATTTGGCTCACTAATGAGGGAATCCCATTTTCAATCTCATTATTTTGTCACACACACCAGGTTCTCTGCAGCTGAATGCAATTAATCAAGCAGCCCATTCTGATCTTGTTTACAACAAGCACATAATTAATCTTACCTCATCCTTCAATTCTTGTCATTTATAAAGTTTCACTATTCATCCAGTATATTACATCTGCAGTTTAAAAGTATATATTGTCATCAATTGCTGAAAGACATACACTCTTCATACATAACTATAATTTGAATTTACCAGTAATTGTAGAATTTCATTTAAATTGGAATACACATGAATTAAACCAATTTACAAAAAGATACTGTCAGCTTTAATTTAATTCATTGTTGAATGATATTATGAATGTATCAATGTGCAGTGTTTTAATACCTGTCCCTTGGTCCATTGCAAATCCTTCAATCTCATTTAGTCAACTCAGTTCCCACATACACCTTCATGCACGTATAGGGGAGAGCGGGGCTAGTTGGCGCGTGGGGTATGTTGGAACATTGTAATTTTCTCTTACAGCTTAAATATTTTTTCTTCAATAATACACTCAGGTGGTAGGCATTGGCAACACCTCTCCACCATAAAACTTTGAGGCAATTAGATTTGATATGGTTTGTGCTAGAGGGATAAGTTTGATTTTTCGCCTTCTGAGTAATTTTTCTGATTCTCGAAAAATTTTGATTATTTTTACTAATGGCTAACGATATGAATTCAAGTATTGATATTTATAATTAAGCTGTATTTATCTATAAAATAAGGCTAATTGATATCAATATATTTGAAATAGATTTAAGCCTAAATTAACACATATTTATCAAACATTTTCAGAGAGAAACCAGTGTACCTATGTTTTATGTGTCCACATTTATACCATCTATAAAACAAAATTAATGTCATCTTTTTATATATTTTTAGCTGACCAACCACTTTTCTGAAGAAAAAATGTTGATGAAATCTGTCCTTGAATCATTTGCCATTTATGTAAAGAGGAGGCTTGAATTATAAATGCTTTGTGTCTGTTCTTCTAGTGTACTGCAGTGTTCTCAATAAGCTATTAATATTAAAATTATATGCCATTCATTAATGAGCCATATGCTCACAACTAACTTTCCTCATTAATCATCAAACTTGTTACATTTTTATACACATGATAGCACATCATGTGTTGTGCTTTAGTATACTAATTGAAATAAATGTATCTTTATTTCTGTTTAACACAGATGATATATTGGGGGTAATAACCTGCATTTCAGTCCCCAGCTCCTCCTATTTTACGGGGTTGAAGTTCATCCAGTATGATAATCATATAATGATAATGGAAACATAACACTGGACCCAATCAAGTGAGAGATTAGATTGATTTCTGGAGTACAGACGGTCGTCGGACTCGTCAGCGGCACGTAGGGATCCCAAGTAATTCTCTGCATAATGATGCGCAGTCCCCATGTGGCGCCCTCGATGCCGTTTTACAAATAATACTCCCTCTCTTTCTCTCCATCTTCATCCATTACTCTACGAGCTCTCTTCCCATCTCCCTCCCCGCCTCTCTCCCTCTCACACACTCACCTCCAAACACGGACACACAGACAGACACACACACACACACACACAACGGGGTCAATAAAATAAGTGACAGAAAAAAAATTCCACCTGCACCCGATGTTGATGATAACGGAGTGGAGGATGGAGAGAAAAAAATCAATGACGATGAATAGTCGATGGTGACGAGGATGGCTGGTCCCTAAAATTAGAGCACGCTTGTAACAATAAGGGCCAACATCACACCCAAGGCAACTCCATTTTGTCATTATTTTTCTCTTACCCCTGTGGAAAATGATGGGGCAAAAAACAAAATACATTTGATAAATTGGGATGGTAATTTTATTCATTATTCACTTGAACTGGCTAATTGGAAAATTAATTTAAGATATCTGCCTTGGGGGAAACAATGCAGTATGCCATCACCCAAAGGCAGTGACTGTGTGGAACACATTGTGCAAGAATTCTCAACATGCAGGTTTCTGAAATGTGCATAGCTGCTCTACATGAGGTGTTCTTTTTCTACCAGCAGGATAAAATGAAAACATTTGCAAACCAAATATGACGCATCGTGTAAGTACTGGTACTACAGAACAATGTATCAATCAGTTGATGAATTATGGAAAATGCACTACATTTGTAAGCGACAGCTTTCCATTTGTAAGGTTCACTTCATAAAATTCTATCATCTTGGAACAATACCAAGCAGTGAAGCAGAAGCTACAATGTACGTGTAGGCCTACTGTACATTTTACCAGGCTTCTACATGTAATTGGGATCTGGCAATCGCATGGCAATTGCAGTGCAATCTATACGTAGGCCCACTTGTAAACTAGAAAAAAAATATAAGCATGTCACCCATTTACAAGTACTATGCATATGGCAGTCAGTGAGTTGAAACTAATTTTTGAAACACAGAATGTAACACTACCTGGATAAAAACACAAAGATCAATGGGGCTCTTTGAATTCCTGTTTTAATTTGCACAGGCACAATGCCGCTTTTGGGTGAAAATGCACTGCCTGAAACATCTCGGAATAAAATCAGAATAAATCTTGCCTCGGTCCCCTACAGCTAATCGAAATTTATGCAATTATGCGTAAAAGTAAGCCAGAATTTACAATGCAAATAGCGTGGATGCGAGCGGCTCCCCCATATTCCACAAGATACGATGTCTCGAAGACTGTCCCACATTGCAACTGTAGACACCACGGTGCACTCTGGTACAAAGACCCAGATACTTCTGATTGAATTTAATTTACAATCCAGCCAATCCATTCTCTCAGATAAACACCCCTTCATTATACTTCCCTACCCCCACTCCTCCCCCCTCCCACCCCAATGTAGCTCCTGTCTCACTAACACCTAACATCATTACCATGCATGTTGGAGTTGTAACAATGCCACACCAGTAGCCTGCGCCAGCCTTCACTGCAAGCCTCCAATTGAAGCGCTAATGTTAGGAATGGCAGAAATGTGCCTGACATGGTAGGAGGGGTCAGGTAGGTTAAACAAAGACATCGTTGCTATGCAAGTTACGGAGTAAGACCCGGATCTGCTTACTAGTTTCAGCTGGAGTATTGTCTACATGAACTCTTCTACAAATAAATTGAAGTTTAATATCGATATGAAAATGATAGGGCCTACATGTTGATATAATTATTAATTATTCAATAAATGATCTGAGAATGGATGAGAGGCTAACATGATTTATGTATGTGCCTGCTTCTAATAGATCATAGTGGTAATTAATGTAGGCCTACTGGCTACTGTTCAAGCTTTAGTACTGTACATGCATCTCTCCAGTTTTTAGGAGGAGAATGTATTGTTCGGATCTCTCATGTTTTATGAGTCTGAGCATGCAACATCTGCTCATATTGACATATCTCTAATGTTGTCATGCATCCCATTCAAGATCCAATCATCCTAAGAATGGGGGATAATACAAGCTACAATGTCTGGTTTACTTGATGTGACATCTATTCTTTAGTGTGATCTACAAATGAATGAAAATGTCCAAAGTTCAATCGTATCCATTATTAGTCTACAAATCAGGTACTTCTACCACAAAAGAAGGAAACAAGTGTACTACGATGTGACCTACCATTTTTTGTGCCATAACTTTTCAGCTTGATTTATTACTGATTTAGGCCTACCCTATTCTTGGTACTGTGAACTCAATTGACTGCAATTGCTTTTGCATGTTTTGTACTCATTACTTTCTGGAGTTTCTAATTTCCACAGTGATGAATATACATGTTCCTTTTTTTGGTTCCCAAAAGTAGCACATATGGGTTAAACATTAAACTAAAGTTCACCTTGTATGGTCCTGTGTCAGTACATTTACCTACAGGTACCCTGTATCTGACCTATGAAAAACAAGTCCACAAAATCACAATAATTGAAACTGCATGTGTACAGCTGTACATTACTCCAACATGTATTAATTTTCTGTCCATTACCAATTTTATTCGCAAAAGTGTGGGTGGAGTGAAAAACTAACCTTCATTCACTATGTTATAGGACCTTCTGCCCTGGTACCTTGCCTTTGCACTACAGATGTACTTTTATGGGCATAGCACTCTAGCAGGGGAGAGGGGATTTTGGATATTGGTATTTTTAGTGATTCAGGAGCCTTCCACTTTTGAGATACCAGATAAAATGGAACAGATGACATGAACCAGACTTCACTACAAATTGCGTTTTGATTCATCTGTGAACCGGGTGTGAGCTGTTGTTTGGAAGTAAATGTGCGGTTTCTCTAAAGGTGCTGGTTTAAGGATAACTTATGCAGTGACATGGGTAAAATACATTAAAAATAAGAAATGTCGTATGTGCCCTTAGGTAGTACAAAAATGAGCAAACTGATCATTTGTTATGCAACTTAGAAAATAAAAACTCTGCACCTTTTCTGCACAGTCCTATAAAATAACAGATAGAAATTATTTTTTTTTTAATCTTGCAAGTATGGAAGCTGTAATCCTGTAACACACTAATTTCTGTAGGCCTATGTACATTACAAACTCAAAATAAAGAGATAATTACAAGAATTATGATATTTGATGTAAGTTGGGAGATTGGTAGCCAACAATGAAACAATATTTCTTTTTACTTTGTTTCATGACATTGGTGTTCACATTCCCTATATGATGCACCACGTGTTACCCCGGGGTATAGTGTTGTGTAGCGCCCTCTTGTGTCCAAAAATGTATCTTCTTCGGTTATGATCACTGAAATTGGTGATTAGGATGCAGAGGCTGTACAAGTGCACAATGAAGAGGCAGAAACTTAAGAATGGGGTGAAAATGAAGTCAAAGTTGTTATTTTCACACTTCAAACATAATTTTTACACAGATTTGTAACCCAGGGTACAGTTCTAAAAAAAAATATTCAACAAAATGGTTGATTTCTACCTGGTACCCCAGGGTACCATTTATGTCATCATATGTTTACTTAGTTTTCTATTTCACCCATTTTCACTTGTTCTGTACTTTGAAATTTTCTGTGGAATAAAATACTTTCCAGCTACATTAAAATGAAATGAATGGGTGCTCCAAACTTATAGAGTGCTGTCCTAAAGTACTTTATTATCTCCATGGTTACAAAAAAAAAAATACAGAGAAATGATGCTAAAATTTTGATACTATCCTACCTCTTTCAAATACAGTTGGCAATGTCAAATTTCATGCTGCTAATGAAACCTAAAGGACAGGCAAACACGTCCTACGTAGGATTTTTTTTTTGTGGGGGGTGGGAAAAATTATTGTGATGGTGATTATTTGACTCAGTAATGCAGCTGTATGTCACAGGTTAGGGGTCATACATTTAAACACAAAGTGGTACCTCATCCTGAAGATTACTTGCTTGCGTACTGACAAACCATATTGGCACGTGACCCATATGTGGTTTTTAAAAATATTTATGACATTTGTACATTCCAGTCATTTGATCAAAACATCTTAATTTATAAAATGTGAAATCTACTCTCGTGCATTGATCTATAATATTTACCAGCCGAGAACTGTCTCATTACTTGTCCTAAAAAGTTCCACTGCGACACTGGTATACAAGAAGAAAATACCGTTGAACACAACCTTATAGCAACATAATTGGTGAGTAGAACTCATCCCCATTGGATCTTTTATAAAATATATTTTCAAAATTTTAGGTATGACTAATCCTCGATTTCACAGTCATGTACTGTCATCACAATTAGCCTAATGTTAAGCTGGGCATGAGGATCTTTTCCGTACTGCAGCGGCAGTGGAGTGCCACAATGGGATTCCCATGCCTTTTAATTTCAATTCATAGACATCATCATCCCAGCATTCATTGTATTTTTCCCTATATTGCTGACATCGTGATCAATATCGGGTGTGATTCTTACGGTCACGGTTTGAAGGATCCTCTAGACATCACTACTAACCCCATAGTAGACAACCACATCGCGGGTAGATTAGAAGTAACACCACGGGTAAGCCCTACTGACATTCTGAAAGCACCTGCAATCATAGCAATTTGACCTCACCTCCACAAAGTGACAGAAATATTGCAGGGAATATCAATAAATCCAAGGCAGGTGAAATTCAATAGCTTCTGCATCACTTCCCCAATAGATACTGGCGTGCACGCTGCACATGAACCAGCCCCACCATGCTGTACCAGGCCACAGCATTATATTCAAGCAAATTTCTACCGTAATATGAAATCTGAGCATGCATCCCTAGTTACATACGTGAACTGTAACTGGGCACTGCCCACTGCCATCATGAATACAACTTTTATCTCACAAATAGTACTACCGCAGCAACGAAAATAATCTGATAGGCCCTACTTCCTCCCTCAGTCTCCTCATTTTCTTACTTTTTTTTTATCTTGTCTTGCAAGCATCTTTTTTATTCTATTTTTTTTATTTTACAGGTTTAATACCGTGTCATCTTCTATCTGATTGCTAATAGCAATGCATCTTGTGTTACCACCACATTTTGGAGCTGTTTGCACTGGAGTGCTGTCGCTTGAATTACAGCCGCCTTGTACACCTTGTTAGTATCGTGGCGATCTTCTTCGCTCTACTAACCAAGTTTTCTGGAGGATCAGATTTCACAGGGACCTCACCGGATCGGAGACCCGGTGATGGGTCGTTAGTGGAATAATTTGGCCTTGTTCAGTGGCAGATTCGGCAAATGGTGTGTACTGTACGGTAACAGCGGGCAGAATGGCCTAATTTGAAACCTACAATTTTACTGTTTGAGAAAGACAGTGATTGAGCACACGTTAGAGGCAGCAACAGAGAAATCAATTCTCTGTTACCAATAAGCCTGCAGAAAATTGATGTGTTACTTAATAACGTGGCCTATAGCGACAAAAGAAATGCGAGGAATATAATTTGAAGGTTATCACATGACAATCTTCAAGGCAATACTTGTTCACTGGTTTTCAAACTGTATGGAGAGGTTGCTTTCCAGCTCTGGTCAGGAAATTATGAAGAAAGATCCGTGATTAACGTAAAAATAGGTCGACCTGAAATCAATACACTGTACATTTTGTTAGATCTCTCTACAGTCACAATTTTGATTCCATCACCATAAGGAGCATTAATAATACTGGACTGGGCATTTTCAGTTCAATGTTCTGCTCTACTGTACAAAATCCCAATATTAAAACACTAGAAATTTGCCGTGTTTACATAAGCATTTCTTAGTTCTTTGGTCCGTATTTTAGTGTCGTCGATCTACACACCCAAAATTGTGTGGAATTCGCATATAATGAGCCACGACTTTTGACCTTTGACCAGCAGACTTCAAATTCATACTTGACCTGTATTTCAGTGCCAAGGCATCTACCAACACATAAAAAATGATTAAAATTTGTCAAATGTTCTTTAAGTTATTGTGCAGAAACCAATTTGTATGATAATGAGCTGTGACCTTTAACCTTTGACATGCGTACTCTGAATTCAAACTTGACCTGTATTTTAGTGTCATCTACATACACCAGGGATGGGCAATTACATTCCTAATTACATTCCTTATTACATTCTTGGCCAGGTGGAAATCACAATGACAAAGGCCTGCTTGGCCTAGCCAGAAGAGGTTATTATCATGTTAATTAACACCTGCTTGCTGTCCTTGGCAACACTAAAAAATGTAATTAGGAATGTAATTAGAAATGTAATTGCCCAACCCTGACATACACACCAAAATTTTATAAAATCCATCTAGTATTTTTCAAGTTATGGTGCGGAAACCAATTCGCATATGAGCTGTGAACTTTGACCTTTGACCTGTGGACTCTGAATTTAAACTTGACCTGTATATTAGTGTCATCTACCCACACACCAAGAATTGTTAAAAATCCATATTTTCAAGTTATGGTGTGGAAACCAAGTCGGGGGAGGGGGGGGGGCAGACAGGCAGGGACAATACTTAATGCCCCCCTTCAGACTTGTCTGCAGGGGCATAAAAATTCTGTTCCCAGGGAAACATACCTGTAATTTAAAGTAATAGGCTAACATTGTGGAGCTTCAATTAAAAAATTGTCAAATTTTGATATCTGAACTACATAGTAGTGTTCAAATGGACAAATAAACACCCTAGAATAAAAAGTTTGGAAAGTTACAATGCCAATGGCAAGTTATGCATGAATAAACAATTAAAACTCAGGGCGAGTTTAAATAGCCTAGGTGTACACACAGTAAGTCTATGGGAGAAAATGGGCAGGTTACGATTTTCACTTTTTTAAAGCACTAAATAATCATTTTGAAATACAATTTTTTCAGGGCGTCATTTTTAGACCTTATCAAAGACAATGGTAGCATGGGGGATCATGTAGCTCAGAATTTTTTAACTGTGGTGAATGTTAGCCAATACCTTTAAGTAGTCTACATTCTACAAAATATGTAGACTCACATCTGCATGGTGTCCTCACTGTCCTGTCCAACATCTCTTTGTGAATATATCACGTCAATTTCAAGTTGATGGCTCACTACATGCACACCAAATATGCTTCATGCAAAAGGTTTACAACTGAGTAAAAAAAAACAACTAACTGCTCCCCTTTGATTCCTTGCTCAAAATTTCAGGCAGCTGTTCCTTTCAAAGCCTTTGTACCACATAGCTATTGACTGTGCATCAACAAGTAGGACCAGCAAACAAATACAGTCTGAGACAATATTTTTTTCTCACTGCAAATATTAGAAAACAGTCAAATGTGTGAATCAGCATATTTGTGTAATATCATAATGTGCAGATTGTATCAAAGCTTCAATTTTTGGACAATAAAAAAATAAGAATATCTTGAAATTTGACATTTTTCTGAGTATATCTAAGTTCCTTTTGTCGATATTGACCCGTGGGAGATGATTTGATTTAACTATAACATGCATTCTCCAAAGAGTCCAGCACATGATATTTCATACTTAGTCTCCAATGGGTTGTTACAGGAAATAATGCAGCTTCAAAAATTTTTCAAAATCCATCAATGTAAAATCTCACTTCAGGGATGGTTTAAAAGAAAAGCTGATGTCTTGTCTCCAAATTTCACCACAGTGAAAGAGCAGTACTGAGCATAAAAAACATTCAAGTGGAATCTAAATGCATTCAATTGTTATGCTTTAGAACTCATGCCTACAAAATTGCATAAATTATGACGATAATCCACTCTTTGCTTTTGTGCTTCACAAGTCAACATCACACTGTGAGCCAATTCAGAATCTGCATAGCATAGCAGGACATTGAAAATCTAGCAGGTGTAGAGTAACTTGACATTTGACAATGTATGTGACACACTGACACTGTAATTTGGAAGAGTGCAAAGTTCTGGACTTTGGTTTAGAGCAAAAGGAAAAGAATATATTCCTATACTTTTTTTTGTTAACTAACTACAGATGTTTAAAGAAGAATCTCAATATGATAGCAAAATGTTCAAACAGTGCAAACATAACATCATCGGGAGGAATAAATGAGTGAAAGTTAGATAAAATCAAATAAGAATGAAGCAATAGTTTGTAAACAATTCTTTAAATGGAGGTGGGGTGGGTGGGAAGCCTTGGCCCATCCCCAAATCATTGCATTGGGGAGGGGGCCTGATGCAGGCTCTTGGTCCTGTTAAACCCAATTTTAGGCACTGAAGAGATTTGGAGACCCCCTCCCCATAATCATAAATCTTTTAGTAAAGAATGATGCCGAAACCCATTTTTCTTGGTATGGTTCACATTAGATGGCATGTGATATTAATATACATCTCATTTCCCCTTCATTCATGTTATGTTGTTCCACTTATCATCTCACATTTCAATCTTTGCTCAAAAGTACCCCCTCCCCACAATAAGCAGCAGGCACAGTTGAAACTACCAGGGTGGGTTATGGTCAGTAGTGTTAGTTAATATGGGGGGGGGGGGAGAAATTGCTCTTCATACAAAATTCAAACAAGGATATTACTGAAAGTGATTTTTTTGACGAAGTCATGAGACATATTTACATTACACCACTTGCTCACTGTGGTTAAATCAGTGATGGGGCAAATGTTTTGGGGTAAAAAAGATGAAAACAGTTGCATAATCATCAATTCTTGGGTGGGGGGGAGGGGTAGGAGACACAGATCTCCCCTTTATATCAAATTTGCATGAAATGGGTTTATGCTGATTTCAGGTCTATGTATTATTTTACATAGAATCCTAACATATATTTGTATAATATTCAAATTTCAAAAAGTAAATCACATGTTCCTCCCTGTAAGTGTGTTTTAGAATTCCTGCATCAAAATAAAACTTGGACTGGGTCATATCTTATCTAGGATTCTAATTATAGGTTGAAAAACTTTTTTTTTTTTGGGGGGGGGGTACATGTGGCATTCTTCTTATTTTTTTTTTCGGGGGGGGGGTCTTCAAATGTTAGATTTTTACTTAGTTCATAAATGTTTTGCTGAAATATGCTGTATTATCACGA
>JZLH01S0538237.1:21603-34439 GCA_001188425.1 Eucidaris tribuloides
GTGTGTGTGTGTGTGTGTGTGTGTGTGTGTGTGTGTGTGTGTGTGTGTGTGTGTGTGTGTGTGTGTGTGTGTGTGTGTGTGTGTGTGTGTGTGTGTGTGTGTGTGTGTGTGTGTGTGTGTGTGTGTGTGTGTGTGTGTGTGTGTGTGTGTGTGTGTGTGTGTGTGTGTGTGTGTGTGTGTGTGTGTGTGTGTGTGTGTGTGTGTGTGTGTGTGTGTGTGTGTGTGTGAGTTATGTTTGAAACTCCAAGGTATAAATGGACACTCGATTTTTTTTAAAGGGTAAGTTCAACTGCAACCAAGTAGCAGAGCACGGAGTTAGAAAGAGAGTGACCTTCTCAACGGTAATTATTAAAATGGGTTGGTAAGTTAAAAGGTCATCCTAGGCCACCTTGTCATAAACTAAGTCGTCCGCTGTGATTAGATGGGCTAAGTTTATAGCAACCAAATTTGGGTCATGGGTGCATTGTAGGCATTTAATGTATGAGTATCAATGTATAGCTTGCCGCTAGTACTCGGTTATATGAGGTCAATTGGCGAATGCAGACGACATTAGTGGGTCGAAAACCCTGTTAGTTGTTCAAATAACTTTAGGGAAACAGCATGGTTGGGAGCAGTCCTCACTTTGAAAAAAGAGCTACATGTACTCTGTGAACATTCTGTTGTCAGGCGTTTACTTTTCTAAAACAATTACAGTATTCGCTTTAACAGGGAAATTTATTATACAACTTTATATTTTTCTATCAGGATCATATACTTTAATTCAGATTGGCGAAATGTATGCTTGTTTTTCTTAATAAATTTTAACTCCAAAATTTTAGCCCGGATATATCCTTTGCCCAGTGAATACTTTGTCAACTCATCTCGTTTTCAATGCATTTTAACTTCTCCCAATCACGTCAGTATGTCGAGCTAGCTGCCTTTGAAGAGACAGATGATGGCTTATTACCGTAAACAGCGTGTTTAATAACAATCAGACATTAGTGTTTAGAAAGTGATAGCAAAGGTGTGTTTACGAAATGTGTGTTTAGATTACTAACACTAGTGTTTGGAAATTTGACAGCGATGTTCAGTGATATGACACTCGACGTTTTATCCTCTGAACATGTTTGAAATAAAGTGATAGAATGTATATAGCAAAGCGTTTACTGGCTAAACACGGTTGTTTTTATAGTGTATTCACAAATTTTTAATTGAAATCTGTTGGTGATTTTGTCACTCTTTTAATGTCAATCATTGTGGAGTTTTCCAATTTGAAGAACTTACAAAGGAGCAATTATATTTCATTTAGCAGCAACTGTTCGTTTATATGAATTTTTGCATCTATACTGTTTCCGAAAAAAAAAATTCTCACTCAAAGATTGATTTTGTTTTATTCATAATATTGTTTTAAATAGTGTTATAATTTATAACTGGGCTATTTTTGACATATTGTATTGTTGAAACTCTATTGATTAAACAAATCAAAACAAAAATTGTACAAATCAAAGAGAATATTTACATGAATAAACAGAACAACACTACACACGTTTAGAAGTCCATGGAAGTACTATAGTTAACAAACATCTAAAAAGTGTTCTACTTCTCGATACATACGATCTTTAAGTTCCACAACATCCGGTGTTTTTTCTACTAAATTTACAAGAGTGAACATATAGTTGAATATACATTTAAGAAAATTTAATTTCACTCGGATACCAAATATTTTCCTCAAAAATGAAGAATAGAAATAATATTATTATACAGAATACTATTCGAGCGCTGCTTCTGGTGTTATTTTCAGAATTTCACCCCATGCATCATTTGCCATAGGGCAGTAAAAGATATATACAATAATTGTTTAGGAATCATTTTTACAAGATGAATAGTTTGGGGAATCATTTCCCTTACGTTTGAAAAACAAAAACTTTCTGAAAATAGAACTAAAATTATTAATCACACATAAATGGGTCATATTTGAAAATACTTGTTAGCAACAATATTAAAAGCCAAATTTACCACAGGCATTGGTCTATGCCGCATCTCCTTTGGTTTAGATATCGGTTGACGATCTTTATGTTCAGATTTGGCGTCAATGTTCTATCAAAAACCCACATATTGCAACAAATCTGATTGTGCTACCTTCGCTGTCCTTTAAGTCTTGCAATAAGATACATAAACATGTATACGAAATCGCAGCGCAGAACAGCAAATCTCTAAATAACCGGCATCGGGTGTACTTAGCGCGAACCAATCTACGAACGATTTTCAGTCACTTTGGTCTGAAGACCAACAGCTAGAAAAATATTTGAAATTTTCTTCCCTACTGGGAATGTCCTAACACTATTTTCTTTGACTTAATTTATATTCAGGTTTCAAATGTCAACGAAGCTCGGTATTCACGCCTTGTTTATTTTGATATATACATCATTTCAACCATTGTGGGTATTTCTGTATGTACATCACTGTTTGTGGCGCACTATAACATCTGTGCGTTTGAATTTGTCACGTGTTAAAAATGAAGCAAAAAAACTTTTGATTTTTACTGACAGAAGCCGTATGAAACCCCCACCCCTCGCATGGTATCAACCTTTGGTCTAGTGTATAGCGAGTGTGGTTACTATATGTTAATGGAGAATGCGATATAATATAATATATAATATATAACATATAATGTATATTAATATCAATATATACCAATAATATTTGTTAATTTTGAAAATTAATAACACAAAAACTGTACAATAGATTATACTGGCATTGAGTATAGTGACAGCAGAATAGTGAACATTTTTGTTTGAGGTGGTTTGAATATAATATCAATAATCAGTTTAATGTAATTCATGCTTGTTTAAAAAATTAGGGTTCAGATTTTGCTCAATATCCAACCCCCTGTACAAATTGAAACTGTACAAAAATCAAATGGTGTGTGTGAGAGTGTGTGTTTCGTCCCCACACAATAGACAATGGCGGTGAACAGCGCACGGTAGGAACATTGGTATGCCAATCTCTCACTACAGCCGGGCTAGATAAATGCTTTATTAATATTCATATATAGGGCCTATTATACAATGATCCTTGAATAAGTATTCCAGAAATTATTATTGTAAACTGAGTAGATGATGATATTGCACCACGTGGACTTTGATAGTATCGAGTCCTTGAAATGATAATCAATGAATTCTCAAAATCATTATTGTCAGGCTTTTAACTTTGCCAATAGGCTACCTGTTATCCGGGAAAGAAGGGGGAGGAGGCGGGCGTAAATCTATGAACGACGATAAGGACACGTTAGACAGCAGGTCAAAAAATCTCTATTTACGATCACACACTGAGAAACCTGAGATTGAAATCTGAATTAAAAGTTAAAATCTAAACGAAATATAAAAAAAATGAGTTTCTTTTAATATCCAATCACTAATAATCAAGGGAAGACTGCTAATTCGGTCGAAGTCCTTGGAAGGTTATTTCACATCCTCTTTGAACGATGCATCTCTATTTATTTATGTTTGTTTACAATGTAACTTTGTCTTGTGTTTAGGTTTTTTCATGCGCAGTTGCAGGTGTTTGGATCAATTTTTAACTTTCAATGGACATAATTTTCTGTTTGTATTGGTATTATGACTCTTTTTTTATTTTGCAATTTTCCAAGTTTCTATTAATTTTATGCTTTTTGCATGTTTGTAAATTTATTACAGGGCCCTGGAGACTTATATATTTTTGGTTGATTATGCACCCTTATTTTTTGTTTATTGGTTTGTTAGTATGACAAATGTAATGAATAAATAGATGATCTGCATATTGTACCGGAATAGAAGCACAATGCTTACTGATATAATGGGCCAATTTCAGTATCAGTTATTGACAGTGTCTGGTGATGAACCTATGAATCAAGGGAAATTAATGAAGGATCGATTGTAGAATTCTAGAAGTAGATAGTTCACTGTCACAATCACGGATTTCATGCAGCATTTCGAAATGTTGGAATGAATGAAGTATGGAGCACCGATATGGAAATCGTTGCCCCTATATGTAAAGTATGTGATTATTGTTTATATAATAAAGGTATTTGAACTTATCTTACAATCAGCTGTCAGTAACTTTATACCTTGAAATCCCGCTCTGAAAAGCCTTTTTTTTTTAGAAATGCTTGATAAAACAAAAATGTCAAGGGGATAATTTATTAATCAAAGAAATGCACTTTGTGAATCTGCTCCTGATAAATCACAATATGTCATTATAAATTTTTTTCAGTACAGTCGGTTTATGCTTGCTTTTGATGTCTAGAGGTGACACTGATTTTGTGAAAATTTATTTAAAAAGTTGCTGATCAACCCAAACTTTTGCGGCCTTTTAATAAATAAACACTATATACAGGTGTCCAGAAAAAGTCTCTGGTACAATCATGAATTAATACCAAATCAAGTTTTATTAAATTAAGTTTACGTATCTAAAAAGCCCATTTCCCTTTGTAGTCCTGTGAGATTTCAAAGGTCTTCGTTCTTTGGTTTTGAATTTATACGGTTCTTATGTACGCCAGTGGTTTTCGGACCATTCAAGTTTCTAAATCAAGAAATGCCGATTACACGAAGTACCATTGCATTATTCTATGCTTACTTTTATGTATAATGACTGTGTTTTGTGTTATTAGTAACTAAGTCAAGTTTTCATTCTATTTTTTAATGAAAAACTATCAAAATTCAGTTCCATGGGTATGTTTGCTTTCATAGGATTGTTTCCATTTAAAGTTTGTCTTCAATGTCCAGTTGTAAACCTTTATTTGTTGTCCTGCACATCGTTCCATGATTACCATTTCAGGTTGATCATGATGAAGCACTGCATACTTGGAACGGACTGAAAAGCACTGCTATTACATAATTGGACTGGTATTCAAAACAATTGAGTGAACCTACGAAATTTCACAGAAGTTTAAAATAAAATGATGCCTTTTGTTGAATATGTAAATTTAAATTGAGTATAATACCGAATTTTTGTATTATTCTCTTGTCTACGAGAAGGACATTTTTTTTCTGCGGGACACGCTGTATTTCCGATGTATCACTAATACATCACCTTCAGTGGTGAGGATTCTTGCCAGCCACATATGAGCGGCGAGTAGGAAATGACAAGGGAAGCTGGAAGACTATCACACGATCTCGGACAGAGGAGGCCAGGACAAACAGCTTGGGAGGCGGACACAGCCAGATGTTAGTGAAAGAAATAAACAGCTGAGAGGAAAGAAACAATATGCGTGTAAGATACAAAAGTCGTTCGATTGTGTATTATAGTTCATAGACATAATAATAAGCATGACAATAACTTTTCTTATATAATTCATATATTTATTTTTTTATTTCAACGTTTGGTAGCAATTTTTGTTTATAGAGGATTCTGGACTCAAACAAATGAAAATGGTAGAGCAAATTGCGATTGATTATGAGTTGTTATTGATTATTTTTTCGTTACTTTATATTATATTTTTTTTATTTAATAAGAGTTGGAAAATATATTAAGTTGAACTGAAGTTATGTGATGACTGATTAATTCTTTGACGGTCGGTGCGCGTCTTGTGTCCTTTTTTGATTCTTACTAATAAAACTTGCGGATAGGCCATGATACCGGCTTAGAACAAACAAAGGTTGCCTCACAATGTTACAATACCCCGGTGTTCGGACTTGTCAGTAGGCCAATATAGTATGACATACAGGTTTACGCGTTACCTTGGAACAGGTTATATGGCAGTTTCACGTCAAGGCTTTTTGTCGTCGGATTGTTCTTTGTTGGTTGGGAGGGTCGTTATGATTGGCGTCGTTTGTCGAGTAGAAGAACGTTACGCTGGTTACGAGCTCTCAATCTGACATCTCCTTTATTTCCAGTCAACCTCACGTCCGCATAAGCATCAACGAATGATCTCTGTTTCTGAGATATGATAATGTTACTGGCGTCCGTGTATGATTCAATGATTATTATTATCTGTTTTACACTACTGTAACGGTTGTCATTTACTTGTAGCCATTTCATTCCCGAACAAAGATATTTCTTCCCATTTTGCAGTGCACGTATGTAGTAGTTCGAAGATTTTTATTTTTATTCATTTATTTATTTATTTATTTATTTATTTCATTATTTATTTAATTTATTTATTTATTTATATATTTCTTTCTTTTTTCTTTCTTTATTTATTATCTATTATCTATCTATCTTCTATCTATCTATCTATCTATTATCTATATATTATCTATTTGTTTATCTTTAATGTTTATTTATCTACTGAAATTTATTAATTATTGGTTAATAATTGATTGATTATTACGCATTCTCGACTTTAAAGAAGGTGTACATGTAACTTGTTTTTATTCCACATATTTGTAAGTATACTTACGCTATTGTTAAATGTGAATACGATTTTCGTTGAATGTATTCTATTGATACGTTAAGCCCAAGTTTGTTTTGGTCGGATTTTTTTTTTAGGGGGGATTTTTTTTAATTTATTATTTTTTATCGAAAAGAGCAGACTTCTGATATCTCTGATGATATAATTTAACACTTTTACTTTGGATGCTTATATGATGAAAATATATAACGTCGAATTATCGGGGGATCCCCCCGCGGGATTGCTATATATAATTAACAAAAAGGAAATACATTCAGAATCTGTTATTGGTTGTGATATGACTATTAGCACAATCTTCAAATAAAAAAAAAGCCCAAATAAACTTGGGTTTAATTAAACATTATTGTCTATTAACTATCCTGTACTAATTGATATGCGATATTGCTACATGGTAGTTATTTGGAGTCGAAAATGAGACAAAGATAGTGATTTTTTGTGCATGTGCCCCACATCATAAAACATCATTTTCCTTGCTCTTGAACGCAGCGTGAGTTTGCTTGGTTCTGAATTGTATGGCAATCATGATAGTCTCGATTCCAGTCCATGTATTTTTTCCCACAGTATTGCGGACAAGTCTCCATGAAGGAACTGAATCAGACATTGCTAAGTCAAAACAGTTGACTGTATGAAGATATATATTTTTTCCTAATCAAGGATGGTTTATCAGGGGTTATTAAGACAAGTCTGGAAATAGCTTTGGACATGGTGGAGCCAGGCTGACATGCGTAGGCTTTTGACAGGATATTGTTGCAGCATTTTCCATAATATAAGGAAGGTTATCATCGTCATCTCATCATCATCACCATCATCATATTCGTCGTCATGTCGCGTCGTCGTCGTCCGTCATCATGCGACCTTCTTCAAACAAAGGTCGACACCTAGGAGCTCTCACATTTTACACTTCTTTGATGTTTTCATGGAGTATCAGATTATGTCATGGGAATATGATGTATTCTTAATTGTCCTCCATTTCTGACAGAATCTATTCTGAGCCACCACCGATGACATAAGGCATAATGACATTTTGTGTTTTGGAGATATGAGTAAATGTATTTTGTTCAACACGTAAACTATTCGTGTCCTTTTAACCCAAGCTGATTATGAAAACCAAGGTTAATTTGTAATTTATATATTTTTTTTTGTTCTTGAATGTGTTAACGATGATGTATGAGTCCCCTACACTATATAACTCAATTTATGAAAAAAAAGTTATGCCCTTTCATGGGGAGCAGTATTGTCCCCTCATAATTATTTACTGAATCGTTATGAAATCACCACTTTTCCATAAAACTGATTAGGTATTATTGGGCTGTCGGGCCAGGGAATAGTATCATTCGCAATAACGTGAAAGACTTGCGTTGCACACTGTACAAAGTGGACAGACGGGTCTGGTCAGGTTTCTGAATAGATTGGATAGGAGTCAATATCATCCTACTTGAACCCTTATTATAAGCCATTGGGGGGTCAAAGAATATTAATGCATAGCGAGAACGGAAGGAAGAAGTCAAAATAGGTTCGAATAGACAGGGAATTTGATTGATCTTATTGCGGTGGCTTGTTTTTTTTCTATTCTAGTACATTAGGCTCTTGAATGTGTATTATTTATTTATCACTTTATGATTTTCTCATATTCTTTAAGAGGCGGAAGATGGTTTGTATAGGACATGTAATATTTTGCTATAACAAATAAGACTACGATTCTGGGCAGTTTGTTTGAACATTAAGTTATTTCTATAGTTACAAATATTATTTCATTAATTAAATAATAAATATTAGTAAATATTAAATATTAACAAATTTAATATTTATTTCTTTATCAAACCTTTTTGAAGAATTTTTTCCAGACTGCTTTGTTCTATTTTTGATCTAACTGTAATAGTATTATGGTTAAACGTTACATGTTTATGATGGTTCACTTAGTTTATTGTTTTGAGATCGACAATCATGAATTATTTTACTATAATCAACAATTTCGGATGGAGGGGGGGGGGGTGGGGGCTTATCAAACAGTTCTTTGAACCCCCCCTTTTTATTCTAAACAGTTTCTGAAGTTTGTAATCTTCCTTTCTCTGCTTGCTCGCGATCGCGATTCTCAGGAATCGCGAGCAAGCAGGAAAGGAAGAGTTCAACTATATTTCACTGAAACTCGCTCAAAGGACGATCCCCGAGACAGCTCCCCCCCGGGAAAACTCACCGGAGGAAGGTCCAGTGAGGAAACTATCATGAGGCGGTCCCCTCGATGGGACAAATTTTCCTCCCGGAGGACTACTCCCAAGGGTATCTCAGATTTTTTTTTAATTAAAGGCATCGTATATACAATGTTTCCAGTAAAAAATCTGAGATTATTATGATTTCCCATGTACGGGTCTCTAGATAGGTCTAAGAAATGATAAGTCTGAAATTTTGCAGTCAACGATATTAAAGTGCTTCTAAAGTTTGAAATCTGGCGACATTCCCGTTTTTCTCCATTGATGCTGTAGATTTTCCTATCAGTGAGATAATCATTGTGCAATTTTGATCTGTACTACTTTTCAGTAGAAGCACATCTAAAGTTTTGTGTTCTATTAGGGTGTTTTTTTTTTTTTTTTTTTTGTTCATCAACACCGCATATATGTCAGATAGCAAGTTCGACATTTTTTTCAATTTTGTTAAAGTGCATTGTAGATAACGAAGTCTTTTCGATCTGCAGTCATTTCAGTTATCACGCAGATAATTATGAACAAATTACAAGAGCGACAATAATTTTTACTGAAAGCTAAGGTTGACTCTATGTTAAACAGACGGCAATGCAGGACAATTCTTTTGTCTGCACAAAAGGGGGTTCTTTTAATAAAATGGTTCCACAATGTTATATAGTGGTTTTAACTGACATTATTAACATCTTGGGAGAGTTGTTCCTTCGAGGCGTTGTCCTGCAGGGGGTTATGAGGTGGGATGGCGTCGGGGGAGGGGAGGAGTTGTCAGATAGAGTGTTTGCATTCACCCACAGTGAACTTTTGGAAGGTTTTACGTTATCGTGCTTATTTGAATTAGTTATTTGAGTCAAATTATGTCGTATATACGGATGGCAATAGCTGCAACAGTGTCGTCGTCACAATCTTAATTGCAGATTCCCATAAATTTTGCAACCTACACTTGCAACTCAACTTCTAATATCATACAGTTGCAGTGGGTGTGTGTGTGTGTGTGTGTGTGTGTGTGTGTGTGTGTGTGTGTGTGTGTTGTGTGTGTGTGTGTGTAGTGTTGTAAGTATGTGTGGTGATTGTGTGTGTGTAGTGTAGTGCTGACTAGTAGTGTGTGTTGTGTGTTGTTGATCAGTGTGTTGTGTAGGTGTGAGGTGATGGTGAGTGTGTAGTAGTGTGTGTTCTAGTGATGTGATGTGATGTTTGTGTTTTGATGTGTTTTTTGTGAATGTTGTGTGTGCTGATAGTTTGTTTTGTGTGGTGTTAGTGAGTGTGCGTGTGAGTTATAGTTTGAAATAGGATATACTATGGGACTACTCGAATTTTTTTATAAAGAGGTAAAAGTCTCAACTGGGAACTCAAGTGTCTAAGGGACGGAGTTTAGGCACGAGAGTGGACTTTCACGGATAATCTGCTCTAATTGGTGTATTGGTAAGTATAATTACTAAAGGTCATCCTAGTGCCAACTTGTATAAACTCTAAGTCGTCGCTTCTCTGATAGATTATGATTGGGTGAAGTTTTTTTACTTAGAACCGATAAATTTGGGTGATGAGGTTGACTTGTAGGCATTTATGTATGAGATATGCAAAATAGGTTTATTGCGTGTACTCTTCGGATTTATAATTGCGTGTACAATTGGCGGATGAGAACAGCAGTGTTGTTGGGTACGAAAATACACTGTTTTCGTTGTATCATAACTTTATAGTTTGGATCAGTCATTGGTTGGGAGCAGTTACTAACTTTTGAAATTAGATGCATAATGATAACATCTGCTGAATTCTGTTGGTTAACCCTGCTATACTCTAAACACATATCTGTTAAACAGCTGTACAGTAATAAGCCATACGCTGTATCTGTGGCAAGCAAGGTAGACGAATATGAGATGAGTAATGGACATTGAAACGGAAGAGACAATTCACGAAATATACCTAAATCGAGTAAATAAAAAACAACACATATCGACTAATTAATATATACAGAATTTATTTGTCTTTTTGTCTAGCGTTTATATTTCTTTAAAACAATTACAGTATTCGCTTTACAAGGGAAATTTATTACAGCTTGTATCCTGTAATTTTATATGGATCCAGTTAACTTTATTTACCGTGGTAATTGGGCTGAAATGTATTGGCTTGTTATTTCTGTAATAAAATTATATAATGCCAATTTTATTTAGCCCGAGATTATCTATTGCCAGTGAACATACTTTTGTCAATATCTCGGTTTTCAATGTGCATTTTAACTTTGCCATATCTTGTTATGTCGGCTAGCTGCTTTGAAGAGACAGATGAATGGTTATTTACCGTATAACAGCGTTGTTTATAACATCAGACATTAGTTTTAGAAAGTGATAGCAAAGGTGTGTTTACGTAATGTGTTTTAGATTACTAAACTAGTGTTTGGGGAAATTTGACGCTGATGTTCAGTGATTATGACACTCGACGATTTTTATCATCTGAACGAAAGAAGTGGTTGAAATAAAGTGATGATGTATATGCAAAGGATTTACTGGCTAACACGGTTGTTCTTATAGTGTATTTCAAAAATTTTAGTTTGAAATTGTTGGTGATTTTGTATCTTTTAATGTCATCATTGTGGGAGTTTTCAATTGAAGAACTTACAAAGTGCAATTATTTTCATTTAGCGAACTGTTCGATTTATATGAATTTTGCATTATACTGTTTCCGAAAAAAATTCTTCAAGATTTGAATTTTTTTGTTTTTATTTAATATTTGTTTTATAGTGTTATTATTTATAATGGGGTATTTTTTGACTATCTGTATTGTTGGAAACTCTATTGATTAAAAACAAATAAAACAAAATTGTACAAATCAAAAGAGATATTTACATTGAATAACAGGAAACATGCACACGTTTAGAGTCAAATGGAGTATATAGGTACAACATCTAAAAGTGTTCTTACTTCCGATACATACGATTTAATTCCACAAATCCAGGTGTTTTTTCTACTAAATTTACAGAACGTGACTTATAGTTGAATATACATTTAAGAAAGTTAATTTTCGCTTTCGGATACCAAATAATTTTCTCAAAAATGAGAAATAAGAAATAATTTATTATAGCAGAATTATATTCGGAGCGTGTTTGGTGTTATTTTTAGAATTTCACCATGCATCATTTGCATGCGGCGTAAAAAGATAATATAACAATAAATTGTTTTAGAAATCATTTTTACAGTATTGAATGTTTTTAAAGATTGTTTTTTTTAAACATAAATTATTTTTTGTTTGGGAAATTATTTCCTTACGTTTGAAAACAAAACTTTCTGAAAATAGAAACTAAATTAATTAATTCACACTAAATGGTCTATTTGAATAATTGATTAGCACTATTAAAGCAATTTACACAGGCCATTGGTCTATGCCGACATCTCTATTTCGTTTAGATATTCGGTGACGATCTTTATGTTAGATTTGGCGTCATGTTTATCAAACCGCATTAGTTGCAACAATCTGATTGTGCTACCTTTCGTTGTCCTTTAAGTGTTGCAATAAAGATACATAAAATGTATACGAATCGCGAGCAGAACAGCAATCTCTAATAACCGGCATCGGGGTTGTTACTTAGCGCGAACCAAATCTACGTAACGAATTTTCAGTCACTTTTGGTTCTGCAAAGACCAAAGGCTAGAAAATATTTTGAAATTTTTTCACTTACTGGGAATGTCCAACACTATTTTCTTTGACTAATTTATTATCATGGTTCAAATGTAAGAGTCGGGTATTCACGCACTTGTTTATTTTGTATATACATTCATTTTCACATTTGTGGGTATTTCATGTTATGTATCACTGTTTGTGGCGCACTTTAACATCTGTGCGTTTGGAATTTGTACGTTTGTTAAAATGGAAGCAAAAAACTTTTGATTTTTACTGACAGAAATGCCGTATGGAACCCCAACCTGCATAGGTATTAACGCTTTGGATTAGTGTTTATAGGAGTGTGTGCTTACTATATGTTTTAATGGAGAATAGCGATATATATAATATATAACTATATAACATTAATGTATATTACTTCAATATTATACCAATATATTTGTTAAATTTGAAAATTAATAACACCTACGTACCAACAGATTATATTGAGCATTTGAGTATAGTTCAGCAGCAATTTAGCGAACATTTTTGTTTGAGGGTGTTTGAATATAATATCATTAATCAGTTTAATGTAATTCTTGCTTTGTTTAAAAATTAGGAAAACAGAAAAGTTTCAGATTTTGCTCAATATTCCAAACCCCTAGTTACAATTGAAACTGTAA